>MU223174.1:4174922-4209270 GCA_018584345.1 Thuja plicata | reverse complement strand
TTTTAATTAAATAAATAAAAATCCCCACTTAAAGCACTTTAATTGATGAAAAAGGCAATAAATTAAATGAAAATTAAATAAAAATCCCTTTTTCATCACATCCTCCTAAGTGGTGGGATTTTTGCCTTTTAATCATAGCCTTTGATTTTTGCCTCTTAAACTCAATCATTCACTTTCCTTTAAAAGGAGACCTCTCCTCATTTTCAGATCATCTTTTTCATAGTATTGTTATGCTGCAGGTTTGGAGAGCAATTTTGGAGGAGGATTTGAGCACTTGAACTTGGATATTACAACTGCTCTCTTCTTGTCTACTTCTTCTTGCATCCATGGCTATTCATGTAGATTAGATTCATTTTTATTTTTGATAGACTAAACTTGCATTTGTATCTCCTTTCATAGATTAATCATGCATTGTTATCATTTAGATTAATTTATTTTTATGCATGGCAATCATATAGAGTAGATCTCATTTTCATGCATTTGAATCTCTCATTTCATGGTGTACTTGCATAGGCACTAACTAGGTCAATCTGAGGGCCTCCATTCCACACCTTTGTACCCCATGACTAGAGAGCTATGGATCGATATTTGAGGCCTCATTCTTGAGCAACCTTGGATGGAATGATGCATAGAAGTGTGTCAACATTTTAGCACACATATACTGCCCTAGCATGCAATTTGAAAGGATTTACAATTTATTTGGCTCATATTACCCTAGCATGGAGTCAAATAATTCTATTTTTATGTTAATGTAAATGATGTCAATCTAGAATCACCTTTGATTCTGTTTGGTGGGATCATGGAATCCAACATCAAGGAGATTGAATGAAAGCATAAAAGAGACCTATAATGGGAAAATAATATATTTTATCAAAGTATCTAAAAGAATACACTGATCCTAAATTATTTATTTGGGATCTATAAGTGGATATATGAGTTGCATGACAATGAGATCTGAATTTACAAACAATGCAGGGTAAAAGATATATAATTAGGTGTCGTAATTATGGTGCAATGGTCTACCTAGATATATAATACCCTCAACTCATTTTCAAATAGGATAAAAAACTCTTTTGATTAAAAATAGTCTACCTAGGTGCTTGAGAAGGTAAATTTACAATTTTATTCTTATGCAAATATGTTCCTCGCTCTATGAAAAATGACTAGAGAAAAATTTATTGCTAGAATTCTCTCATATTTCCTTGTTATATTTTTCCCTAAAGTGATATGGTTTGGATGGGCACTTTTGAGAATTTTCTAATTTATGGTTATGTACTCTTTACTCAAGTACACAAGTAGACTCTTTTTTATAAATTTAGAAACACAATTTAAAATTAACACATGTGAGAAGGTAATATGTTAAAAATTATTATGTTAAATGATGGTGTAATTAAGATTTTATATGAGCCTCTAATATGGATGTTCTCATGATAATTCTATATTGTTTAAATAAATTAGGTTTACAATACTTAAGCATACTACCCTAGCATTTAATTTGAAATGATTTACACCTTAGTTGGCTCATAATAGATTTAAAGGAATATTTTTTATGTTAGGAATCTATAAATTAATCATAATTATTTTTTTTTAACTAGAGCTTCCATTAAATTTAAAAGAACCAAATTCCTTAGATTGGCTACCAAATTATCAAAACTAGAATACTCTTCTTTACGCACCCCAAAAAAAATAGTCTCGAATCATTTTTGTTAGTGTAATTATTTAATTTATTTTTACTTGGGCTTATTAAGCCTAATTAGTCATCCATGATCATTTGACACTTTTCTACACAGGTCGTCATTATTTAGGAGTTGTCTAGAGATGTGTTAATTCTATTTTGACACATCACCCTAGTTTAGTAGGTTGTTTTTCACGACCACTCTTGGTTGAGGATTCCATCCCTACTTTCATGGTTTCACTTTCACCTATATGTAGGGGCTTTTACTTCAGGTTCATCTTCAGTCGGTGCATCACCTCAATATCTACAATTCCTTAGAACGTGTCCTACCTTATGACAATGAAAACATGCCATGTTAGGGTTTCTCCATCCTCTTCTGTTGTTCCTTCTATGCATAAACATGAAATTTGCAGCAATGTGTCCATACCTTCCACATGATAAACATGAAATTCTTGTATTATAGTCACACGGTATATAAATTTCTTCTCAGTTGGTTTTAGCATTCTCTCGGTTAGGCTTCCAATTGTCATTTCTTTTCTTTATTCTGCACTCTTCAACTTTGTGTCCAAACTTATTACAATTCTTGTAGTAATCATCAAACTTAGTTCTTGTTGCGTTGTTAGCAATATTAGTTCTTCATCCTAATGCTTGATTTCCATACCTATTGCATTTAAAACAATAAGCATCAAACTTAGGTGTACATGGTTATTTAGCTTTCCTACTCCTGCAAACATTAGCAGTATGTCAAGGATTCCCACAATAATTGTAGCTAGTTTTCTTTTGTTTTAGTGGGGGTGAAGTACTTTCATCTTTATTTTATTTTGATGATTCTCCTTTCTTGGTGGTTTTTTCCTCTTTGAATCCAATTATGGTTTTGTCATTCCTTTGTTTTTGATTCTTCAATTATTGATCCAGAGATTTCAGTGCTTCTTCATTTCATTTCAGTATTGCATTTGCATCTTTCTCAGCTTTCAATCTTTGATCCATTCTTTCACTTTAAGCTTTCAGTGCTTGAATCTCAAACTCTTTTCTGGTGTTATCTTGATTTGCACTTAGAAGTTGGTTGATCATGTCATAGTAAACTTGCATTATTCTCATGATCTCATTATCTTTTTCCAATAAATTCATTTCAACTTATCTTTTATCATCTTCTGCCATTTTATTTTCATCTTCAACAATTCTTTTTTCCTTCAATTAATTCAATCATTATTATCATGTTGGTTTCAAGATCTATCTTTGTTAGGTCCAACTACTTGGTATGTGTATCATTCTTTTCCAATAGTTATTTTGTAGATGTCTCAGACTCATCAATAACACTTCCTTCAGATGTTGTTTCAAGTGTATCAACTTGTTCTTCTATAACGTTTAGTTCATCATGTTAGAATACTCCCAAAGGACAACTGAGAGGGGGGAGTGAATCAATTATCAGCTAATTTAATTCTTTTCTTTATTAACTCCAGAATACAATAAAGTAAATGCAGATTCAAATAACACAATAGACAACACCACAATTTGGTTACGGGGAAACCAAATGGTAAAAACCCTGGTGGAAATTAACACCCACAATGAACTATACTTGTTTATAATAATCTTTGTTAGAAGATCTTGCAACCCTATTAGGGGTTGTTCTTTACAATGCAATAAGTATAGTGACCTAGTTAAAGGTCGGACCCTGTTAGGAGTCTTTTACAAATAACCCTGTTAGGGGTGGGGACTCACTATCCAAAAGCTCACTACTTCAATGGTGAAGGCTACAAGCTTTTGTAGAAGAGATATGTACTATATTTGATTGATGAACTATAGAGTAGACCAGCTATCTTGATCAGTTCCAATCTATTGTAATATTCCACTTCTTGTTCACATAGCTCCTTGATGAATGAAACACAACTGATATTCTACTCTATATATTTTTTGTCTCTTATCTTCTCATTCACACTTAGCGTTCCACAATTGAACTACTATAAGTATCTTCCTCAAAGTATGAGATCATGGGACCTGTTAGGAAGCTCTTCATAACATCCTTGTCATATTAACTAATCATGCAAGTATAATTACAACCATGCAATATAAACTGAATAGAGGCAATGCATCACTAAGTCGGCCTCACCAAATTAACTCTATCTTTGAAATCTTGTTGAAACACATTTGGCGCCTTTAGATAACTATCAACAACACATAACTAATCCTAAATATACACACGCATATCCCAAAGATAGGTGCAACACATAACCAATGCAATACATCGGCTCTGTACAGACAAACCCCAAAAACTATAACTGCCACAAACAGAATTGCACAACACAACTGAAACTTCATATCTGAGTCTGCGTGTATGAACAAAACATAAACATCATGTCTAAAATAAAAATATAACCGCACAAGGCTTGATAACATCAATCTGATAAGTACATACAGAACATTGTTGTATATTATATATTGTCATCAATGACAAACATACAATCAACTAGCTGCCAGAAGTAAATCTCCAACAATCTCCCCCTTTGACATTGATGGCAACATATGATATTAAAAACATCTTTGGCACATGGTGTCTTCTTTCTTTTTACAATCTTCTCAATATCCTCATCAAAGATTCATCTACACTACTGCAGTTCCTTTGTCTGTGTTTTTAAGTTGCATGATTATATACTCCCCCAGAGTATATGCTCCTCCTTACTACATACTCCCTCTTTGACATCAATGGAAAAAGGCACCATAAATAATTAGGCACAGGTACTACTCCTGAAGTAGAGTAGTCAACCATTCATCAGTCACTATGAAATGATGTACATACTTCTTATCTAATCAAACTCAGGAGAGGGAATTACTCCCAACTTCTCCTTGAGATACTCATAAGTATCTTTTGATAAAGGCTTTGTGAAAATATCTGCCAATTTTTCTTTGGTGCTCACATAGTTCAATTTTACTTCATTGTCTGCAACTTTTTCTCTAAGAAAATGGTATTTAATCTCAATGTGCTTTGTCTTTGCATGCATCACAGGGTTCTTGGACATGTTTATAGTACTGGTGTTATCACAGTGAATAAAAATAGGATAATCAACCTGTTTCCCAAAATCTTTAACCATTTGCTTGATCCGAACCATTGTTGAACAATTCAATGTTGCTGCAACATATTCAGCTTTTGTTGTTGACTGAGAGATATAGTTCTGCTTCTTGGTTACCTAAGAAACCAACCTATCTCCAAGAAATACTGCTCCTCCAAAAGTACTCTTCCTGTCATCAGGACAACCTACCCAATCTACATCTGTATATACATGAAGCTATACATTCTCTGATTTAGGATACCATAAACCATAGTCTATAGTTCCTTTTAGATATTTGAATATTCTCTTGATTTCCATTAGGTGATTCTACTTCAGCTCAGCTACAAATCTTCCAACAATGCCAACTGCATTAGATATGTCTAGTCTAGATTGAGTAAGATGTATAAGTTTTCCAATCATAGACTTATACAATGTCTTGTCAACTGCTGCGGAGTCAGCTTCTTTAGAAAGCTTGCTTCCTGTTATCATAGGAGTGCATACTAGCTTACAGTGTTCCATCTTGAAATTTTTAAGTGTTTCCTTTACATATTTGGACTAATTTATAAATATCCCTTTATCTGTCTAATTTACATTTAATCCCAAAAAATATTTTATAGGACCAGTCATGCTCATTTCAAATTCATTATGCATTTCTTTTTCAAATTCTGCACTAAGCTTGTCATTACCTCCAAAGATAATGTCATCAAAAAATATGGCAACAAGTAATAATCCATCAGGTGTTTCTCTTATGAATAGGTTACAATCTGCTACTCCTTTCTTAAATCTAATCTTGGTAAGATAACCATCTAGTCTCTCATACCAAGCTCTTGGGGCCTGTTTAAGTCCATAGAGTGCTTTCTTTAATCTGCATACCATGTCTAGCTTATCTAATAGATTAAATCCTTCAGGCTATTCTATGTAGACTTCTTCCTTCAAGTTTCCATTTAGAAAGGCTGATTTAACATCCATTTGATATACTTTGAAGTCTTTGAATGTTGCATAGGCCAAAAATAACTTAATGGCTTCTAATCTTCTCATAGGGGCAAATGTGTCAGTGTAATCTATCCCTTCCCTCTGCGCATATCCTTTACACACTAGTCTTGCTTTGTTTCTGACCACTATACCATCTTCATTCATCTTTTTCCTGAGTACCCACTTTTTTCCAATCACATTTTTGTCACTAGGTCTAGGAACCAATTCCCATGTGTCATTTTTTATTATTCTATCTAATTCTTCTTCCATTGCTTTCTACCAATCAAAATGCTTGCAAGCATCTTCAACATTTAAAGGTTCAATCTGTGAAAGTAAACATACCTCTTCATCCACTATTAACCTTTTTGCTTTTGATCTAGTCAAAACACTGCTGCTCTGATCTCCAATGATATCATCTTTTGAATGATACCTAGATGTGAACTTTGAAACTTTTGGTGTGACATCCTCATCTATAATCTGTTATAATTCTTTGCTTGATTCAAGCTCATTACATGAAACATCAATGCAATCAAACATTTCTTCAATAACAGTGTCTTTACTGTTAGGCCTGGGTTCATCCTATATCATAGGTGCATATTCATAGTACCTCTCTTGAACCATGAACTTCTCAGCGATCTTTACATGAGTACTTTCAATTATCTTCTTTAATCTCAAATTGAAACATCTGTATGCTTTTCTTTTAGTAGAGTAACCAAGGAAAATACCTTCATTGCTTCTAGCATCAAACTTACCAACACCATCATCTCTCTTTATGTAGCACTTGCTGCCAAAGATTTTGAAGTATTTTACTATAGGTACATTACCAAACCAAAGTTCATAAGGTGTCTTATCCACACCTGGACTTAGTTGTTTTTAGTTGATAGTAAAGACTGATGTATTGACTACATCTCTCCAATAGGTGTGCGCAACTATTCCTTCAATCATCATAGTGAACACTGTGTCAAGTATGATCCTGTCCCTTCTTTCTTCTATCTCATTCTACTGTGGGGTTTTGGGTGCACTCAACTATCTTTTAATTCCATTTTCTTCACAATAATCATAAAACTAGTCAGAGGTGAATCCTTCTCCTCTATCTGATCTCAAACACTTTAGTTTTAATCTAGATTCATTCTCTACTTTGGCTTTGAATATTTTGAACTTCTCAAAGGCTTCAGACTTCTCCTTTAAGAACGCAACCCACATCATCCTTGAAAAATAATCATCAAACAAAATGAAATACCTTTCTTCATAGTATGATCTTGTTTGAGTAGGACCACATAAATCTGTATGCACTAGGTCTAACTTGTTTCCAGCTGAGTTCTACTTGCTTCTGAAAGAGCTCCTTACATGCTTTCCCATAACACATTCCTTGCACATTGTGTCAACTGGTCTTGCAATACTTGGAAGGTCACTAACTGCGTTGACATTTCTTATCTTTACTATATTATCAAAATTGATATGACAGAGTCTCTTGTGCCATAACCAACTGTCATCCACTTTTGCAAGAAAACAACTTACATCTGAATTGAGCTGAAAAACATTACCTTTTTTTTTCAAGCCTGATGCAATCATGTCTCCTTCTTTGTTGCTAATAATGCATTTGTTTTATTTGAATTCCAAATGATAACCTTTTTCAAGTACTTGTCAAACACTTAGTAAGTTGTGATGTAATCCATCAACATATAGAATATCATCTGTCTTGTTTTTTCTTTACAATGCAATAAGTATAGTGACCTGGTTAAGGGTTGGACCCTGTCAGGAGTCTTTTACAAATAACCCTATTAGGGGTGGGGACTCACTATCCAAAAGCTCACTGCTTCAATGGTGAAGGCTACAACCTTCTATAGAATAGATATGCACTATATCTGATTGATGAACTATAGATTAGACCTATTTTCTTGATTAGTTCCAATGTATTGTAATCTTCCATTGCTTCTTCACATAGATCCTTCATGAATGAAACACAACTGATATTCTGCTCAGTACATTTTCTATCTCTTATCTTCTCATCCACACTTAGTGTTCCACAAATGAACTACTATAGGTATCTTCATCAAAGTATGAGATCATAGGACATGTTAGGCAACTCTTCATAACATCCTTGTCGGCTTAACTAATCACGCAAGCATAATTACAACCGCGCAATATAAACTGAATAGACGCGATGCATCACTAAGTCGGCCTCACCAAATTAACTCTATCTTTTCAATCTTGTTGAAACACGTTTGGCAGCTTTAGATAAATATCAACAACACATAACTAATCTTGAATATACACACACATATCCCGAATAGAGGCACAATGCAAGAACCAATGCCATACATCGGCTCTGTACAGACAAACTCCAGAAACTGTAACTACCACAAACATAATTGCACAACACAACTGAAAATTCATATCTGAGTCTACGTGTATAAAAAAAACATAAAAATCATTTCTACAATAAGAATATAACCGCGCAAGGCTTGATAACATCAATCTGATAAGTACATACATAACATTGTTGTATATTATATGTTGTCATCAATGACAAACATACAATCAACTAGCTCCCAAAAGTAAATCTCCAACACATCATATATTTTCAATCTAACCCTTAGAGACTTCTCAAGTTTCTTCTTAATATCAATGATTGACTCTCTTTCACTTTCCATCTCATATTCAAGACCATCAATTCTTTTGAATTACCTAAAACTTTCCATGACTAGGATCTTTAACTCTCAGGTGGTCAAACCTTATAACTCAAGAGCAGAAGCTATGATACTAATTGTTGGAATGAACATGGAAAGTTGGGAGTGAGAGGGGAGGGGTGAATCAGTACCAAAAAAATTTTATAACTGAAACAGTCAATAACCATATACTGTTCCTTTCTATTTACCGAATTCGACAATTTGAAATAAAACTATTATAATTCTTATAAAATATAACATCACAACATTCAAGTAAATGAAATCATAACACCATGATTTTGTTTACGCATAAACCCTTGGTTAGAGGAAAAGTATACGGTGGGGATGACACCCGCAATCTTCACTAACTACAGTATAAAGGGTGCTTGTTTAGATCTTACAAAGATTAGCCATTTTGATAGCTTACCCGGTTAAGAGTATACAAATACCTGTTAGGTATACCTGGTTAGAGTATTTTATAATATCTACACTTAGAGATGTTCCCTATTAAAGGTTTTACAAATATTAGATTGGTTAAGATCTACCCAATATTGGTTTTTTTAGCTCTTAATACAATAGTATTAACAACTTATCAATTATGTCTGCTATATTGCATCAATAACAAATGTTGATCAGACTTTTTGTGCTCTAAAATATTGTGTTACCTCAATTAAAAACTGTAACATTGCTTAAATTCACTTTGTTGTAGCTAAATATCAACTCGGTGCTCTACTCTGATCTTTGTACTTCAATATCAGCCTTCTCTATGTTCTATCTTTTTTTCTCCTTTGTCATCTCTTTTCTGTTCTGTAAATCATCCTTTAAGTATAATATTTACTCCCTCTTAATCTTATGTGTAAGATCATTGAAAAATTATTTCCATTGTTAAATCTGCATTTATGATCGGTGATTCTGTCACTTTTACGTCGGTACTTAGCATTTTTCTTGGAAATAACAATCTTTGACTAAGCGCTTGATCTACTTCTTAGATCTTCTCTTTGAATTATCTCAATCATTAATCGTGTAACAAACTGATCTTCGTGTATTGTAGAATCATAATTAATACTGTATCAATTTATTAAATGTGTCCTTATCACTTTACAATCAATTAAGTAACTTGGTAGAGCAACTTCTCTTCGTTGGGTTAACTTGGTCTTTTAGTACTCGTTAGATTTCAACTCAGTGTACTTCATGTGCACTTAGTGTTTGGTAAACTGTAGGTGCTCGGTGTAGTGTCTTTTCTTTACCAACTCTACTACCTTTCTCGGTGCACATTACTAACTACTCATATATTTGCTTGTCTATTTTTCATGGATTGAATCTTGTGACTCATATGACTTTTTTTTAAGTAATTACAAAAAAAAATTCTATAGAGATAACAATCTCCCCCTTTGACATGAGTTGAGCATTTTGACAAAAACCTCAAAGTCATCAAAACTTAGTAACTCCCCTTGGATGTTACTCTCTATACAAAATATGTACAACTCTTCTCCTCTTTTTTCTTTTTTTTTCACATATATACTTTGTTTTTGTATTTTGTGTTGACTCTATTGCTTTTATTTAGCTATTTTCATACTATCTATATTTCCCCCTTTTTTGACAAAAAGTATCAATAGTAAAAATTAAATATTAAATTTGTGTTTGTACCTCTATTGTAATCTGGCACGTATAGTCTCCCAAGTATCTTGGAGATTCTTTAGTATCACAATATGCTATATGTTGATAAATCAACTATAGTATGCAGGGTGCTAACCTATGGAAAACTTGCTAGTTATTGTCCTTTCTTTAGATGTATTTGCACTGATTGCATATATAAGGAATAATTAGTCATTGAAACTCAAGCAACTCTAATATTAGCTTGTTTTCCTCCCCTCTTAATGAGAGTTGAACTCCCATGATTTCCTGTATCTTTGAGTAACATGTCTGGAATTATCCAGACTTTATAGTTAGCTTTACAAGCTGCTCAGTTGGCTCTTTCTCAGTATCTTCCTCCTTCTTCTTATTGTCCTTGGTATAGTGAGAAAGAATACAGATTTTCTGAAATAATGAAATGATAGACTGCAACTGTTCTTCAACTTTGGAACGTAATTCAAAAAGAGTTACCTTTGCTATAGATATGTTATATAGTAGGTCCTCCATCAATTTCTTCTCCATTGATGCCTTGTGAATCTTCAACATATATTTTGTCATGTCCTTGTTCAGTCCTTTGATCTATTGGACTAGATTTCCATCTTGTTCTAATAGTGGCTCAGACTCATCAATGGTAACATTAGGAATAATATCTTGGAAAAATTCTTTCACATGTTCTAGTATATCAACCTTTTTATTCTTCTCCAATAGTTTTTCCTATTCATCTTTTCTTCCAACTAACTTGGCATAGATAGCCAATTCCTTGGGCTTCATTTTTTTGGGGTCTCCTACTTGTATTATGATAGTTTCGTTCAAATCAATGATTTGCTTCCTTTTCTTACTCTTATTCTTCTCACTCCATTTTCTCTCTCCAGTAGAGCATTTAGAATGTGATTCTATTGTTGCATTTCATGACTTTGTATGGTGACCAGATATGCTCTCCTCTACTTTCACTTCCTCTTGTTGTTATTCTTCTTCCTTCTCTACATCTTTTCCTTTTTTTTATTCCTGCAACATTTCTTTTTCTCCATCTTGTGGCTTAGGATCATTCTGAACATTTGATGTTTCAGTCATTGGTGTGTTCAAGTTATGTCCTTAAGTGTCGATTGGAGCTTCCAACTCAATATCCTTCTTATGTTTAGCCTTGGGAGCCTCAAGTTTATCAATATTTACATTTTCTATGTCAACTAGTGGCTCGGTTGCCAGAACTTATGTAACCTCGATGGTTCCAATCTACATAGTAGAATAGCTTTGTATTTGTACAAATACGGGATCATTACTATGCAATGGTCTAACATCTACATCTATATACTCGGTCTCTAGAACTTGAAAATCCATTACATCTTCATCCTTTGACAACTCCTTTACAGGATCAATATCCTCTGATGCATCTTCAATGATTACTTCTACATTATCAATGGTAAGTTCAATTGGATCTATTTGGCCTATTTTTTCCTTTATATGATCAGTGATGGTTCACATTGATTCTTTGTTACATCAGGTTTCTAGGTAGTAGATATGTCAAATATATCTCTCCATTTTGCATCAGTTTCCCTGTCCACATATAGTATATCTCCATTCATGATTCTTAGGGATCTTCTGTTGACTATAAAACTTCTTTCATATTTATTTAGTGCTTCACTAATCTCAGGTGGTGCTAGGTCAGGAACAGTATGTACAAGTGACCTCGCTCTCATTTCTCTTTCATCATTAAGTGCATAATTCTATCTTGTGTCAATTTTATTATATAATTATTGTAGTATCTTATTTTATAGCTCTATTGGGGTTAATATTTATCTCATTAATATTACCACTATAGCTTCTTCAATCTTTCTCTTATCTTCATCATTCCTTTTCTCATACTTTTCTCACCTAAAAGCTCCAAGTCTTCTTGTATTGTCTAGCTCTCCCATAACATCATCTAGACTTCGTGGAACTCTTGAAAAATCTTTTACAGGTATTGACTTATCTTCCTTATGTAATTCAGTTTCACTCTCATCCTCAAGTATTAACTTCCTCCATGAACATATAGCTGGTTTTCCTCCTCGGGCTCACCTATATGTTTTTCCTTTTGGTTGAGCTATTACTGTAACTTCCTTGTATTTGGTTTCACTGAAGATTTGATTTTTCTTCCACTACCTCTCATGCTCAGTGAAGTTACAAGTTCTATTTCTTTGTCATAAACAACAATAGCTTTCTCATAATTTGTGTCTTTAACACTTCATGTCTCATCCACTCTTAATTTCTTTGATAAATTATCCAAAAAAATTCTTGTCTTCTTGTCTGCTTTAGGTATGAAAATGTTCTACTTATTCCTTACTTTCACTTCTTCATAAGTGCAATACCTCATAGCTTTGGGATCAACGGGTTTAGCAAGTAGTGCTTCAATCTGTTGTGATCCTCTCAATTTTATCCATTCGGTTCTAGGCTCAATAGTGTTGATAATACAAGTGTAAGTGTCAACCTCAAAACACATATTATCTTGATACTTTGTAACTAGTTGAGGTGGTATCCTATACCTCTTAAGCATTCTTTCTTGGAAATTCATAAAGTATTAAGATATGATAGCTTCAAAATTATCTCCTAAACTTCAGTGTGTTAGTCTCTACTTTTTTATTGTGTTCATATTGCCTTCTAATTGCTTCAAAAAGATTTCACATACATCCAATTTAAGTCCTTTATTTTCTAGCTTGTATGCCAAATCCATTACTCCACATGGTACACTATCCACTCAAGATAATTGAAATACTTGGTATGATAAGATATTATAAGCATACCGTAACTTGGGGTCTATTACTGTGGATAACCTCATCCCTCTGCCATCTCATTGTGCTTTAGTGATCTCGGTGAGCTTACCCTTGTTGATTTTCTTAGTGGCCCTGGGCTTGTCTCCTATGGGGAATCTATTAATGATACACAATATGTCCTTAGTGATCTTGACAAGTTCATCCAACCACATGAATTGGTCATGTACTTGGCTGAGTACTATTATTTTCCATTCTTTCTTAAAAACCCTCTGTAAGTGAACAATGTGTGTCAAAAAATTTGCTTCTAGGTGAATATGCTCATCCTTCAATTTTCTATTCTCGCACAACTTGTTAAATGATGTATATATCTCCACTTCGCACAAATCCTCAATCTTACAATGTATAAACATCCGTACATCTTCAATTAATATAACTCTCGGTGGTATCAAAGATAGGGATCCTGTCATATCTTTTTTAGTGGCTTTAGCTGGGGGTAATTTATATTTTGGATTCACTAGTACTACTTCCTTCACAACTGTAGGTGTCTATAACTTTAGTGCCATGAATAAATTTAAATACTTTGACTAAACAAACTAGGGTACACTTTGATAAACCATGACTTTTCAAAATCAACTCAAAATGAAATAAATATCTCAAATGTTTCTCAATACTCTTGCAAAGATTCAAAAATACCCCGTAGTCACTTGAATTCACTCGGAATAGTCTCTCTTCAAATTTTCTTGATCTTCTTCTAAAATCGTTAGGTTCAAATGATTTGAAAAATGACCTATTTATACTTTTTCCTCGATTAGGATTTCAAATGACTCTATTAATGTACATTAAATGCACTTGTTGAGTCCTTATTAACTTTATACCAACTGCATAGTTACTTTGATCGACCGAGTTATACAACTTATCCAATTGCATCTCAATATATTGATATGGATCTCAATTCTAAATCTATGAACTAAAGTAGGATTTATTTAAATAAGCATGTAGTTCCTACATACCTCTCACGGACTACGTGGAGCTCAGTGCAACAAAATCTATAGAGATGGTGTAGTTTGTGCTTCTGGATGATCTCCATTTATCCTGAGTCTTTCTCCTCTAGATTTTTTCATTTGTTCTCAGATATCCTCAACAGTAGTAGGGAATTTTACTTCAGGTTCATCTTTGGTTAGTGCATCACCTCGGTATCTAAAATTCCTCACAATGTTTCCTACCTAATGAAAATGAAAACATTCCACACCAGGGTTTCTCCATGCTCTTCTAATGTTCCTTTCATGTATCAACATGAAATTTTCATCAATGTGTCCACACCTTCCACAGAATAAACATGAAATTATTGTATTATAGTCCCATGGTATAGAAATTCCTTCATGGTTGGTTTTATCATTCTCTTAGTTAGGCTTCCAATTGTCATTTATTTTTTGTATTCTGCACTCTTTAGCTTTGTGTCCAAACTTATTACAATTCTTGCAGTAACCATCAAACTTAGGTTTCTGTGTGTTGTTATCAAGATTATTTCTGTATTCAAATGCTTTGTGTCCATACGTATTTCATCTAAAACAATAATTATCAAACTTATTTTGACACGGTGATTTACCTTTCCTTCTCTTTCAAGTATTAGCAGTATGTTCAGGCTTCACACAATAATTTCAACTGGGCTTATTTTGTTTCGGTGGGGGTGAAGTACTTTCATCTTTTTGTACTTTTGATGAATCTCCTTTCTTGGTGGTGTTGTCCTCTTTGAATCCAATTTCTATTTTATCATTCCTTTGTTTCTGATTCTTGAATTTTTGATCTAGATATTTTAGTGCTTCTTCATTTATTTTCATTATTGATTTTGAATCTTTCTCAGCTTTTAGTCTTTGATCCATTCTTTCAATTTAAGCTTTCAGTGCTTGATTGTAAAATTATTTTCTGGTGTTATCTTGATTTTCTCTTATAATTTGATCGATCATGTCATAGTGAACTTTTGTCATTCTCATGATCTCATTATCTTTTTCCAATAACTTCATTTCAACTTATCATTTATCATCTTCAAACATTTTATTTTCATCTTGGGCAATTCTTTTTCTCTTAATCAATTCAGTCATTCTTGTCATGATGGTTTCAAGATCTATCTTCATTTGGTCCAACTTCTCAGTAAGTGTATCATTATTTTCCAGTAGTTCTTTTATAGTTGTCTTAGACTCATCAGTAACACGACATTTAGATGTTGTTTCAAATGTATCAAATTTTTCTTCTGTAACCTTTAGTTCATCATATATTTTCAATCCAACCCTTAGAGACTTCTCAAGTTTCTTCTTCAGATCAATGATTGACTCTCTTGCATGTTCCATGTTAGAATCAAGACCATCAATTATTTTGAATTGCCTAAAACTTTCCATGACTAGGATCTTTAACTCTCAGATGGTCAAACCTTATAACACAAGAGTAGAAGCTATGATACCAATTGCTAGAATGACTATAGAAATTTGGGACAGAGAGGGGAGGGGTGAATCTGTACCACAAATACTTTTATAACAAAAATTTTCAATAACCATATACTGTTGCTTGTTGTTTACCGAATTCAACAACTTGAAATAAAACTATTATAATGCTAATAAAATATAACATCAGAGCATTCATAGAAATTAACTCATAACTCGATGATTTTGTTTACGCACAAATCCTTGGTTAGAGGACAAAAGTGTGGTGGGGATGACACCCACAACCTTCACTAACTATAGTAGAAAGGGTGTGTTGGTGTTTGAAAACATTTATGCTTTGAAAATATACCAATATACCTTGAGACTAATTTTAGGAGTGGCTAGCTCTAAGTATGAAAGCTATGCAAGGTAACTAGACCAACTATAGGGAGAAGACTTCCCTTTGTACTTCTAGATCTGTTAAACCAAGCTGGGTACACCTCATCTAGATACCATACAACCTTTTACAACTCTTTATCGCTCTCGATTATAAAAACAAATGATGGTAAGAAAGTACTAAATGCTAACCAGAAATTCATAAACTCTCTATTACCATGAAGGACCACAATCGACAACCACAAAACATAAAGGACTTTGGGAATGTTTTTGATGTATAAGACTGGAGAATGTAACACAAATTCAATCAAACTTGTATCCCAATAGAACCCACTAATCTATGATCAGTGCCTTATCCATTGGACATTGTCTCAAATAACTATACAGAAATCATGAACCAACTATTGTCAAAGATTAAAAGCCATAAACACAACCAATTGAGACCAACCACTACTTATAGCATCCTTCTATAGATAAACCTAATAAGTCTATGTTTTATCCAAAGATGTTTTAATTTGATCCTAGATAAAAACTAGGGAATAAAACATATACACAGAGAAGTTTTGTGGAGTGAACCAGAAGATTCAAAACTCAAAAGATAAGCACCAAGGAGAGACTTGAAAATCAGAAAATTACATTAAGTATGATGAATCATGTTCATAATGTAATCATGTTCATATTCATATTTGATCTAAAATATACCACTTCAGTAATGTGCAAAAGATCTTAAAGTTTCTATTCTATCTCAATACAAAATGATACAATCTGCTATATCCTCTTGGGACTAAAGCCTAGAACCCCAATTTTGAATCTAAAAAATTCTAAATCCGTACCACAGATAAAATAAGGAGATATATAGAAGAAGGAGAACCCTAAAGGAAATATCTATCTGACACCTTTCCTTCTTCATTAATATGATTTTATAGTTCTATAAAAGATATGAAAAGATATGATCTGATCTGTCTTGCAAACTAATTGTCCTCCCTTCAACAAGAAGCAACCCCTCTTCATACTCCATCATGAGTATAATCAAATATGAAACTGCCACTCATCTTGGGATGTTCAAGAATAGTCCTTCCATCCAAGAAGTAATGGATATCCCATGCATGTTTACTTCATTTAGGGTTTTCATGCCTTCAAAGGAAAACAAATCCTCCAACCACCAGACCTAGGAATAAATTCACCATAAAAGAAGAAGAGACAAGGTGTCTCTTAAGGAGTAAAGAAGATGTGCAAATAAGAATAGAAAACCCTAAGCCACCTCTCAATCATAAATGCGCTCTGAACTTCCCAATCCCTATCCAAGCAATACCCTAAAAATGCTTAAACATGACCCAAGAAATCAGATCTACTAATTAATTTCTCTACAGTACACAACATGACTCATCGCTTGAAAACCCTGAAGAAAATATTTAAATATTAAAAACTCTAGATTATAATGGCTACAGGTGGCATGGAAATCTCCATCAACAATCCAGATTAATCCCTTTCAAAACTTTAAAACACGATCGTTGATATCCTTGAAATCACTTGGGCATCAAGTAAAAAAATCACTTAAGCCTGGTCAACCTTCATTTGACCTCCATGTGGAACCTACCCATTGGGCCTTGGAACCACCTATCTTTACCTTTCTACATAGGCCCCACACCCCTTTCTGATTTCTTGCATGTATGGAAAGATCTCTCCATCGCGTGATGCATCTCTTCCTTACATTTTTTCTTTACACGATGGTGAAAACCGCTAGATCTTGATCTCCCTTTTACAACTCCTTTGTCAATCGCTGCCACACATCACCCTCTCATTCTATCCATGTGGGACCCTCCTAGCCTTTTGTACAACCAATCATCTTTCCACCTATGCCACATAGCACCACATTATTTTCTGGGACCTATGCCACCTCATCATCCTACTTGGCCTTGCCAGCTGTCTGTCTACCACATGTCAGCACCCAGACCATCGCATGATCTGACTGGACCTACCATTACTCAGATTGTGTCATAGTATCTATGCTGACACCTATCACTCCTTGACCATGTCACCTAAGCGCACACCCTCAAAATTAGCCTTCTTTCTTGCCAGCTGGACACCACTAACCACCACATCTATGAACCATTAGCCAAAAGGCGCATGCATTTTAGGCACTTAACATATTGCAGGATTGGTTATAAAAACACTAAGTGCTTCATTTGCACTATAAATGTGGGACAAATGACTTAGGGAACCTTTGAACAAAAATAGAGAAGGTCGCACCATAGAAGCTCTGACCACTTCCAACCTACATGACCCCACAAATATGACACCTAGGAAACAAGACTCTTTCTTCCACGACCCTCTACAAATTTCTCATGAAGAAAAAAGACACGAGAACCCCTGCAAAATAAATATTTCCACCATGAAAGAGCTTGAAGCTCTGCAAATTTTTTTTAAGATGGTACTCACAGAAATGAGTACCAAGAGGGTTCTTAGTTAGAGCTTACAAATATTAGCCTTTTTGATAGCTTACCCGATTAAGAGTATATAAAGACTTGTTAGGTCTACCTAGTTAGAGGATTTTACAATCTCTACAGTTGTAAATGTACCATGTTAAAGGTTTTACAAATGTTGATCAGACTCTATGTTCTCTAAAATATTGTGTTACCTCAATTACAAACTATAACATTGCTCAAATTTTCTCTACTATAGATAAATATCAGCTCGGTGCTCTGCTCTGATCTTTGTACTTCATTATCATCCTTCTCTATACTCTGCCTCTTTTTCTCCTCTGTCGTCTCTTTTATGTTTTGTAAATCATCCTTTAAGTATAAGATTTTTTTCCTCTTAATCTTATGTGTTAGGTCACTGATAAATTACTTCAACCGTTAGATCTTCTTTTCCACTTCGTGACTATGTCAGTTTTACCTCGGTACTTGGTTTTTTTCTAGGAAATAACAATCTTTGATTAACCACTTAATATGATTCTCAAATCTTCTTTTTGAAGTATCTCTATTGTTGATCGTGTATCAAATTAATCTTTGTGCATTGTAAAATCATAATTAATACTGTATCAATTCATTAAATGCATCCTTATCGCTTTACAATCAATTAAGTAACTCGGTAGAGTAAATTCTCTTCGCTTAGTTAACTTTCTCTTTTAATATTCAATAACTGTCAACTCGGTGTACTTCATGTGCACTCAGTGCTCGGTAAACTGTAGGCACTTGATGTAGTGTCTGTGCTTTACCAACTTCACTTCCTTTCTCAGTGTATATTCCCGACTGCTCATATATTTTCTTTTTTGCTTTTCACCAACTGAATCTTCTGAATCCTATGAATTTTCCTTAACTAATGACAAAACAAAATTCTATAGAGATAATAGTACTCACCTCTTTTTTCATTATGGAATGGTCAACTTTGGTGTAATGTTTTATTGTTCTTTGTTTTTATTTCTATAGATGCTAGTTTTACATGGTATGAGATCCTTGCAGCTTGATATTTTTAATAATACATCTGATATCTTTAACACAATAAGGGTTTTTGACGAGGCGCTCATTTCCCTATTTGTGGGTTATGCTCTTTCATTTGTTATATGTGTTTTTGTTGATGTGATTTAGATGCCCGATCCTCGACGTGATTTGGTCAGTCTCTCCCCATCCATGTTCTGTGTGGGTCAAAATATTGGCCAGCAACATGTTATTGCAGCCTAAGGGAAGTTTCTTCAAGGAATAGGCCTCGTAGGCTCCTCCTTGTGAAATTACTATGTATGGCACCAACAAATATAGTGGGCGCAGGTGGCAGCTTGTATCGACCTTCGGTGATTTGGAAAAGAGAAACAACGTGTGTGGTTGGGCGAGGTCATGACATGTGAAGTTGGGAGAGAGTTTGGAAATGGAAAGGGGTTTGTTAAAAATGGATAAAGCCATTTTGAATTTAGCCTTTGGTCACAAGGTTTTTTATGTTAGTGTAATCAGATTAGATAAGATAGAATTTAATTCTTTTTGTCTTTTAATACTGAGAAAAATATTGTTAAATATTATCTTTATTTTTCGTAAATAATGATGCAAATATATCACTTTTAATGCTTTGAATGTGCTGATAACTTTTATGAAGTGAATCAACTATGCTGATATAAATAAAAAAAACTTCTCATCTATTTTGCAGCCAAAGTATAAATATGCAAGAGTAAGGGCAAAATATACCAGAATCAAAGTATATGTTAAAGATCTGAGAGTAATCCTCAACCTTTTGTGATCTGCAAACTTATCAAATAATAAGAATATACTAGATTGACAAGTGTGTATATATATATATATATATATATATATATATTGTTGGAAATATGTTGAGGCTAGGTGAGTGAGAGGGGGGGTGAATCAGGAACCAATAAAACTTATTCTCTTTTATCCCTTATTAGATTGTCTAATCTAATTGGATGCATAGAATAGAAAACCAATAAACATCCACAACACTTGACACAATATTTGGTTACCCAGAAACCTTCCAAATAGAAAGTAAAACTGGGGTGGGGATGGTACCCACAAGATTTAGTACTATAGTATAATTTTAGCCTATTAAAGCTTACAATTGACCAGTTCTGAAGGCCTTCCCTGCTAGGAGCAATAAGGATTGTTAGGTCCACCTTGTGAAAGGATTTTTACAATACAATTAAGTATGAAACACTGTTAGGATATTAGTAAAGGACTGTTAAGTCCACCCGGTTAAAGGATTTTGTCAATACACCTGTTAGGATGAACCAATGGATGATCTCCTATGCAAATCTGATTTTCTAAATGAGATACTCTGAGATGATACTGGTCACCTAAATGTGATAGATGAGTCTCTGCTATTCCTTTTACACTTCTATATCCTTCTAATCAATTTGCCACTTCATATTCGCATATCTTACTTCTACTATTGCTACTTACACATGTGGATAAATAAAGTATCTTACATATATATCTTATCCAAGTCAATTACCTTCATAAGTTAGCTACCATGATATAAATTAATATCCAACAATAAGAATTATGTCAGCCCAATACTGATACTTGGGTCCAATAAATCCACTCGGGTGATATACTAACACTTGGGAAATATGCTAACACTCGGGCGACATAGTGAACTCATACTCAGGCTACACTAGGTGCTCAGGTCACATTGATCACTCAAAGCTAGTATATAACTCATGTAATAATAGTGACTTAGGTGATACTGATTGCCACTATCTGCTCTTTCGATAGTGCAACTGTTCGGGTTGCACTTCAAGTTGCTAGCTCAATCAACACTGTAATCATATAAGTGACTAAGTGTTCTGGCACTAATTGACAACATGTCTTGACATAAGGACTACAATATCCTCATTTGGAATTAGTGACAAAAACACTTATCATATCCAAAAACTGATCAAACAGCTGAGTCAAAACTCCCCCTTACCATGTGCTTGGGAACTTGCTCGGGTTTTGACAACTGCTCTGTAATTCGGTTGCAACTGACTCTATTTTTTATTTTTTGAAACTATTTTTGATTATATGCTATGTATATCTTCCTCTACTTTGTACATGTATTATTTCCTCATATATATATCAGTACATGTATTATATGTATATGTTAGGTTATTTACCCTGTTTCACTTGCTAGAATGTATCAGTACATGATCCTTCAGTCTTGCACTACAAATGTTGATAACAGATCTCCTCTTTCCAAGTCTTTACTGATCTCTCAATCTGATTTATCTTTAATATTCTCTTCACTACTCTACTTGGTCACTCTATCTGGTCAATGCTTCAGATATGCATATACTTCTGATCTCTTCTCTTCACATCCACATCCAAACATACAATCTCTGACACACACCTCTCTCTATTGATTAGGGTTTGAAGCATCCCATAAATAGATCATCTAGATCAACATCAATGATCTAGATCTATCATCTTTTGCCGCTTGGGCATCCCTAATTTTGATTGGTTGCATGGATTACATAGGGATCCATGATCATAAAAATAGCACATAATTAATGCATTAAATATTTGTATATGATGATTAAATGCTCCATAGAAGTCGGCCAAAATAGTTTACCTTGGTGTTTGTGCCATTCCAAACACATATACAAAATCTTTTTTACTCGGCAAAAAAAAATACTGGTGCTCAATCACTACTGTATTTCTCGGCATAGTTGTATGTTGTCACTCGACACTAATACTTCTATGCAACTCTGCAATCAATCTGCTTGACATCCATTGAGTAATCGATGACCTTTGACTTTCTCGGTAGTAACTATTGCTCGGTCTCAGCCTTAGTGAGATGGCTTGATCACAGTGATGACCGACCAACCTACCTTGAATATGACTAAGTATGGGACACTAATAGACAACAAAACTTGGAGATCAACAATCTCCCCCTTTGGCATTTGTGGAAAAACACTTTTTCATGACTCTTTAGTCCTTCAAAAAAATAGTACTCAAAAGAATTCAAAATTCAAAACTCCCCTTAGGATTATGACATGGTCTTTCTCCATAAAGACTTCACTATATATATAACATATGTATATACATACTTATATTTCCCCTATGGGATCTATGACATTTCTCCCTTCTTTTTGTCACTCTTGTGGTCTTTCTTTGCTGGGGTTGTTGGGTTTAAACCATACTTATCCAAAAAGGGTTTATCGATTTGTAAGAGCCTAGCTAAAGCATTATCCCAACTTGTCCTGATAGACTCCAAAAAATCAAATTTGATTTCTAGTTAGAAAACCAGATCAATCTAAGTCTCAACAATGTTCATAGGTGGATCTTTCTAGGATAGTTCCTCTACCGCTTTCACTTATTTTTGCATAACCTCCAAGTTACGTATCAACATTGTCTAAATTGAAATCAATTTTGCCCTTATTTTTCCATCATTATCCATGAGCTCGACTAATCTCCCTTGGGCATGTGTCAACCTGCTAAAATGGAAAGAGCCGGAGCTTGCATCCATGCTCAATGACTGTCCAGATGACCTCAAATCTAACTGCAACTTATCTATAAGCTACTGATTCTCCTTTGTAAATAATTTAGTAGCACATAGTTTCTTGTACAAAGAGAGAACATTCTCTATCACATCTTCTAAATTGTTGACCAGATCATAAAGTGCAACCTACTTCTCGGTAAGCTTTGCTACAATTTTCTAAAGTATACCTTTGTCTCAAATTTTTTTCTGATCTTTGCAGGAGTTTCTCATTTGCATCTATGTCGTCTGTGTTCACATTATGAACAATATCAACCAATTGTTCTAAGATAGGTGCCTTCTCATTCAGGTCTTGAAATTTGAATGCATCAACACAAATTTCTTTAATCTCATGTAATACCTGCTTTTGTTGATGTTCTCGTTTCAATTCTCCTTGCTTCATCTTCCTGTTCAATAAGTCTGGCAAGATTAGCATCTATTCATCAGATAAGTTATCAGTATCCCACTTTGGAATGACTATAAATTCATAAATTGTAACTTTATAGCTCTTATCCTTCTTCTTATATAATTTCTTCATGCTTGGTTCTAGTGAGCTACAACTCGGTTTATATTCATCTTTCAAAATATGAATGTCACCACTAATTGATACTAATTCCTTCTGAGTATTGAGTGTCTTCTTGACATATGTATAATTTTTCTTAAATTCAGTAGATACTAGACGAGAAACATTAGGTAGCTATACCAATTCTTGTAATGCCTCTTCCTCCTTAGGTTCTTTTTTCTCCTCTGTCTCAAAAGTCTTGGTCACCCCGGTGACTTGTTCAAGTGATTTGGAGACGTCTAGTGTAGACTTATCTTCTTTTTCTTCTTTGCTTTTATTTCCCTCTATATTATCTTCAAGGTTTTCCTTGGTAGGTGAATCTGGAATTAAGAGTGCCTCCTTTCCTTGTTCCTTTGCATTAAAACATTGTGCTACCTCATTAGTTGTTAAATCTCAAATCAGTTCTTCCTCAACCTTATCTTTCTCCTCATCGATAACATCTTTCTTCAAATCTTCTTCAGTAATGTCAATCATTTCACCTCCAATATCATCATGTGTCATGTCCTTAGTATTATCTGGTTCATTGATGTCTTATTTGTTGTCAAGCTCAATTTTCTTATATGTGCCCTCATCTTTCCTATTTTCAACTATTAATCCAAAGATAACCTTCCATATCCTTTAAGTTTGTTGCACAACACCTTCTACATCATTCTTCAGTATAGAATAGGCTCTCAATTTAGGAATGAATATATTCCTATGTTGATCCATAAATTTTTCTTTCTACTTCTTTGTTAGCTCTAGCATAATTTGAGCTAACTTAAAGGTTAGTATTTTAATTCTATTATATCCATAAGATTTTGCGATAAATGTCTTGTTCATTTTCTGAATGTTATGCCATGCCAAGAGCACATTGGTAAAGAATTTATTTCTACAAATTGGGAGATCTATTTTCTTGAAAACTTGTTGTTACTGAATTCTTTGAGTTGACATATCCTTGAAACTTTCTATCATATAGAACTCTCATACCTTGTGTGTGCTTCCAAGTTTCACATGCACATCTACCACCTCATTGCCAACAATATTTTTTGACAAAAAGAAATGCACAATGGTTTCTTATATGTTGGACGTATCAACTTCAGCTATTGGGGCGTTGTGTTTCTTTGTCTAATATTATGTCATGTACATTCTTTCAATGTTCATCTATCCTTTGTCATGTGTAAACTTCCTGATTCCTTTGTTAGGCCATGCATTTCAGGGTATTGATTGGTTCAATTATGGATTTGGTGGTATTCTTTCAAGATGTGATTCCCTTTCCAAGGCTTATTTAACAAGCCAATCGACACTCTTCTTTATTTATGACTCTTGTGTTGCATAATTTGTTTGACAGTTTGGTCGAACCTTGTTTTATTTTCTTTTAATTTAAGGGAAATCTTTTTTTTTTGTCAACTTGTACATTCGATGTTTGACGTAGTTGACCGACCTCCCTTATCTTGCAGATATTGTTGATGTGGCATTTCTGTCGAGGATGCAATCCTTACATATGGTATCAGATCTTTGGGTTCCACTCTATGGCCTTGAGTTCACTATGCTTAGTTGTGACCCTTAGTCACACAATATGTGTAAATGCTTAGTCTATTTACATAAGTGATAGCCCTATGTGTGATGCAAGGGAAAGAAAATTAAATGACGAGATAGGTCATTTGAGAAAAGTATTGTGGAACTAGATCTTCATGAGATTCTTGGGAAAAGAACCTAACATGTCATTTAAAAACAAAAAAAAAAACATGAAATTTTCTAAAAGTAATTACATGTTGCAAAGATATTAAAAAAATAGAGAGAATTATCAATGTTATATTGCATGAAACAATGGCATGTGATGCTATATAGTGATGTGATCTTTGGGATGTATGTTTTCAAGTGTTTGGTCATGTTCATAAGCACACCTTGGATGCAAGGTGTCGTGTAGCTTCTACTCCCTCTTTGTGGCTATTGATAGTCACTTTGTATATGTAAATTGGTTTTCATTTTGATTATGTTATTTTTGACATTGAAAGTGATGAAGGACTAGCCTTAAATTTTAAGTTTCTTGTTACTATCTAGAAAACAACTTTTTGTGTATTTATCTAATATGGTTCTTGTTCACATTTATTTCTTTTGATTTTGCTCATCTTTGTGATATTGAGTTGAAATTTGAGAACTTTGGATTTGTGATTTCTTATGATCTTGAGGTGGCTAGGATGCGTTTGTTATGTTGCTAGTATTGTGATGTGAAGTGATGTTCTCTATCATGTTCAATGTAGAACATTGATAGAATGTATAAGGGAGTAGATTGCGAAGAACATACCATTCTTATTCTTGTAATCAAATTTTTCTTGAAATATATAGATTATCAGTTAAGAAATGTTTGAAGTAAATTAGCATGCATGTGGTTATGAATATTAAATATGCATGAAATAATTAGTATTGATCAATATGCTTTCATGTGAGTTTCGATGCTACAAGGAGCACTGCATGGATATTCTTGAGATGAAGGATTCCATGAGAAGGGTACATTTTATGGCCCTAGTATGATATTACTAGCATATGGATTATTATGCATGAGGCATTACATGAAATTATATTGATGTAATTGAACTTGATGTATTATTTTGATGCACTCGATGTTCGACGAGTAGGTCGGCATCTCTTGATGAAAATGGGATAGAATTATTTTAGGTTAATATACTATTTGTGTTCTGGACAAATTGTCAACACTCTTTTCTCTTATGTATTATGTTTCATTTGTCCAGTAGGGTCAAATTATGTGATTGCTTACACTATGAATGCAGTGGTCCGTGATGAAAGTCATAATTCCTTTCACTAGCTGACTTGTTGTACGATTTCAACACTTGTGTTTAATGCATTATTTCATGAAAATAAAATATATGCGAGTAGGTCGGCATCTCTTGATGAAAATGGGCTAGAATTATTTTGCGTTAATATACTATTTGTGTTCTGCACAAAATTTCAACACTCTTTTCTCTTATAAATTATGTTTCATTTGTCCCGTTGGGTCAAATTATGTGATTGCTTACACTATGAATGCAATGGTCCATGATGAAAGGCATAATTCCTTTGACTAGCTAACTTGTGTGATTTCAACACTTGTTTGTAATGCATTATTGCATGAAAATAAAATATATGATATGCATGAGTTGCATCATTTTTACTTACTAAGTATGAGAATTGGAAAGCTTACCTTCTGGTGATGGGTGTTGAATGTGGGAAAAATAGGGAAGGGTAGAAGTGATGTTTTATTTTCCACTCTACTTGCCAGTAGAAATATAGTATTAAAATACTTTGGCCAAAGTTGTTTGCATATGTTTTCTTGAATATGTTACCTATGTTTCATCTCACTGCCACATTCGTGATTATGTTCTACATTAGGCATATGTTCTTTGTAGTTAGTTTTGTGGCTGCACCAGATTCCCCCTAGTTTTTGTATTTTTTTATAGGCTGCAGGGTTGGGAATTTTGTGAGGAGGTAGAATCCCAAGGAAGTGTAAGGCTTTATGGTTGGGCAGAAAAATGCCTGAGCCACACTCTCGTCTCGAGATAGCTAATGGAGATTTGTCTAAGGGCTTATGAGACAGGGACCTATAGAGGGAAATTTGTCTGAGGGCTTATGAGAAAGGGATCTATAGATGGAAATTTGTCCGAGGGATTATGAGACAAAGATCTATAGATGGAAATTTGTCCAAGGGCTTATGAGATAGGGATCTATAGAGGAATATTTGTCCGAGGGCTTATGAGACATGGATCTATAGAGGGACAGTTTGTTTGATGAAACTTATGTATCTTATTTCATGATTGACCTTAATGGTCTTTATTTTAAGGTATATTCTTTATGTATGACATACTTGATGCATTTTTATTTATGTAATGAATAATTATCATGATGTATTAAAATACTTATGCCCAGATTAAGCACAGTTATATAGATGAAATTATGAATGCTTATTTATGTTAAGATGTAACAGTTATTAGACGCACACTATCTTAGAGATGTAAACATATTTGTTATGATGTATTGAGTTAAAATTTCTCTATTAATTCCTATTGTGACGAGATGGGCATGAGGGCCTAGGTCACATAAATGGAAAATGGATCCACTAATCTTACAGGGGATTTGTTAGCATGCATGACTAATTTTCTCACTTAGTGCACACCACATGTTTTAGATGGTATGTATAATGATTTAGATTATTTATTTGAGATCAAGTTATGATCTAAATCTAATTTGAGTTAAGAGATTATAATCTTTATATGATTATGTTGCCCCTTGATATTAAAATTTAAAATATTTTCTCGTTTTGAGGTATTGACATTGTGAATGTGCTAAAAGTATTGTGAGTGTAAACATATGAGTATGATAGGAAATTAATATGAAGAATCCAATAATGTGGTCAATTCAATTGGATTCCAAGGTATGGTAAAGAAAGCACAGGTATGTGTGTTCTTTGTTGTGATTTTAAGGTATTATGCAAATTTATTTATGAAAGCGTTGAAATAAGAGAATGGTAGATTTGATTTGATTATGATAATGACTTGAACTGATGCTTTGGTGTTGTTCCTATGAACAGATGGAATGACACATCATAAGAAAGGGGAATATTTTTGGAGAGAGGTATCCTAACCTTGAAAAACTAGAAGGTAGTAATGGAATTCACACACTCACTAGAATTTATCTGTGATGCTTGGTAACCAAGTTTTATTTGCTGCTTTCTTTAAATGTGTGCGTACAATATCTTTACAAAAATGATTTGATGAATATGTGTGTTACTTTAATAAAATTTTATAAATTGAAATTTTCAATGCATGGAGAAATGAAAAGTAGAGCATAAATTCCACAACAAGTCAAATTCATGATATTGCTATTAGGACAAATAATTCTTAATGATTTTTGCATTCTTACACTATCCTAAATGATGTAAAAACAAAGAAAAGATAGATTCTCTTATGATATGTTCCTATTGATGCATCGGGACAATGCATTGTTTAAGGGGGAAAGGATGTAATAACTCAATTTTCCATTTTTTAATTATTGGTGAAAAACAAATTGATTTCAATTTTTATTATAGAAATTTAAAACTTCATTCACATATCTTAGTCCCAGATGTGAATGTAGTTATAGAAGAAACGAGGAAGAATATAAAAATCTAAAAACCGTTTCTTGAAGGGGATTTTGAGGGATACACTTGGTGGCATCATTTTATTAGGGTTACTTCATTCTTATTGGGTGGAGTATGAAAACTGTAGGTGATATTTTTTGGGGGGGAATAGATGTGTGAACTAGGAGAAAGGGGATTTTACTCTGTTTAAACCATTTTTGGATCATATATGAGTAGAGAAATGGAAAGAAATAGGAAACTCTATCAGAGATACCATTTTTCATTATTGCTTCTTAGTTGTACTTTCAGAGGCTATCCTTCTTATCTGCTATTTCAATCTTAGCTAAGGATAGTTGTGGAAACCGTAGAGATACCTATTTTATGTGCTACAGGAGAATGAGATTAAGTGTTTGTCAGAGCTTAGTTTAGAGAGATAGATATTTGGAATTAAGAGAAAAAAATAAGCGCCTTCTATTGAGCGGAAAGGAAAAATCATGGCAGGAAGTGGAGATAGGAGACCTCATGTTGTTTTGGTTCCTATCCCTATTCGAGGGCATATCAACCTTATGATGCTGCTCGCCAAAAAGTTGGTTGAACACAGATTTGTTACCACTTTCCTCCATACCAATTACCACTATTATCGTATTGTATAGGCCAAAAAATCTATGGACAAATACTCTCTTTCTGAGCATGGTAATATTCACTGGGTAGTCATCCCAAACAGCTCTCCTCCTACCGATACTCGTACAGATATTGTCAAGTTGTTGCAGGTGGAAGAAAACATCATCGTGTCCTTCATTGATAAACTGGTTTGGAAGATGAGAAGGCAAGACCCTCAGGAGGACATCTGTTTGATAACGGTCTGCATGGATGTCATGTTGGTGAGATGGAAAAGTGGATGGATGCTTCCCTTAGGGAAGAATGCAGATCTCTGTGAGCGTTGCAGGGTGCCTTCTGATGATCCTAGTATACAGCTTATTTAAAGGCTAGTATTTTAATTATATTATATCCATAAGATTTTGTGATAAATGTCTTGTTCATTTTTTGAATGTTATGCCATGCCAAGAGCACACTAGAAAATAATTTATTTTTGCAATTTGGGAGATCTATTTTCTTGAAAACTTGTTGTTATTGCATTGTTTGAGTTGACATATCCTTGAAACTTTATATCATATAGTTCTCATACCTTGTGTGTACTTCTAAGAATCACATGCACATCTACCACCTCATTTCCAACAATAGTTTTTGACAAACAAAAAATGCACAGTGGTTTCTTATACGTTGGACGTATCAACTTCAGCTATTGGGGCATTGTGTTTCCTTGTCTAATATTCTATCATGTACATTCTTTCACTGTTCATCTATCCTTTGTCATGTGTAAACTTCTTGATTCCTTTGTTAGGCCATGAATTTTGAGGTACATATTGGCTCAATTATGGATTTGGTGGTATTCTTTAAAGCTGTGATTCCCTTTCCAAGGCTTATTTAACCAACCAATCAATTGTTGTGTTGGTTTCCGAGTTACCTGAATGATTCCTTATGATCCATATTTTTTGTATAGAATCTAAGACCCAAATTTTGGAATAAATCCATATTATTAGAGAGAAGTATAGAATTATTTTCTTTATGTATCAGTTGAGATTCTGAAACTAAGTTTTATCAAACACAAAGAATGAGTAACCATCTGTTTCCTTGAGGATTCTTCCTATGAATAAATGGACTGATCAATTGAGAATATTCCATATTATGTTATAAAATAGATCAGATAAATTAATTATTTTGATATTTAGCTTTCCACTTGATACTTATCGAGTTGAATTGAAGGAGAAACTGTGACATTAGTTATGCTAAACTTTTATTAAGGATATAAATAACACATAAGTTAATCCTTTCAAATCTATCAAGTTAGAATGTTCATACTTTTGAAAATAGTGAGACAAAGCCAATGAGTGTTATGTGGCCTTATAAATGAATTCCTAATAGGAGCATAATACCAATTCTTTATGCAAAGATTGTGTTCAGTCTACTTACAAAATTTGATTTATCTGTCATCTAACTATCACACATCTATGAACTCTCTGATGCTTGATTAATGTAGAATTGAGAACTTGAGGTGTTTGGTACTGATGTTAGAAGGATGATGCTTTCAATTGTATAATTATTCTTGGGAAATATGATAGCTTTTGTTAGCTTTTGTTAGGAATAGGATAACTTTTGCATGACTATGAGTATCTTTGTGGATTTGCATATGGATTCCATGAACTCTATTTGATTGTCCTATCTTAGTTTTGAAAGATATATTTCTATAGGGGAAGTGTTTTGGATTCATTGATGTACTTATATGTGTTATTCAAAGACAAGGAGTATGATGCTTAATGAGTTTTCGGTAATTCTCTATTGTAACACTGATTACGTAGTTATGATTTTGGAACCATCTTTGATTGTTATATATGAGATGGAAATGAGAACTTCCAAATGTTTTAGACCACTCAGAGAAGGATGTTGTTTGATAAGGCATTGGAATTCTTTAATTTCCTCATATAAATTTTGTAAGTCATATGCACCAATTCCATTACTCCTCTCAGTTTTTCTTTTTTAGACTACCTCTAGTTTGGCTAGGTATCTTTCATGTCAGGAAAGATTATGGGGAAGTGTAACTGCTTCATGGTAGGGTGGAAATGCACTCCTACAATATTCTCACCCTCATGTTTTATGTGTAACAAATCTCTGAAGCCCCTATCAGGAAGGGCATACACTTAATTATAAATTGTAATTTTTCTTAATTATTATGGTGGACTATTATGTGTTTGTATGGTAATTATTTTCTCAAACAAGCATAATCTTCTTTCGAAAGACATAAAATATATTTCCTTTTTGATTTTTCATATAGGGGATCGATTCAGTGGACTAGTTTGACGTTCAAGTACTCCTCATCAAAAGTACAACAACATCATCAACTTCACAAACTTTAATGAACTGTGTCTACACTAGTGGAGTAGTGTCATTTTTTCTATCATGGAGTAAATCTTGATCCATATATCTTCAAAATTTGACAATTCCAGATAACATGAGTCTGTCATTAGCAGAGTTTACAGCTTTAACATGCTTCATAGTTCTTCTCTTCTTAGCTCTTTTTTTGAGGATATTTTTTTCCCACTCGATGTTTTATCTTCTCATTTTATGAGAGTTTTCATTGTACCTCATTAGACTAGTAGTTGGGACCCAAATTTTATATTGTCCTCCTAAATTATGCTTAAGGTAGCGTGTTAGTGTATTTATTTAATTATAGTTTTACTTATTAATCGTACTTAGTCATCCATGTCCATTTAACACTTGTCTACACAAGTTGTCATTGTTTAGGAGTTGTTAAACAGGGGTCTAGAGAGGTTTCAATTCCATTTCAACACCTCATCCTAGGTTTGTGGGAGACAACTTGCCACCACTCATTGAGTATTGGAGTTGACTTCTAATTTGACTCAATCACTCACATCTATATGTACTTACTTCTCCAATCAATGAAACGGTCGACTTTGTGCTTCTAATTTATCTCTTCGATTCTAGGTTTTTACACTTTTAAATTTTAGAAAAAACACATTTTGTTATAGAAAGTAGACTTTCTTTTGAATAAGTCAGTCAACTTCATGACGCCATTAAAATCATTAAGATTAAAGAAAACCTTGATCTACATGCTACCCAACTGCATTTTTTTCCTAATTTCTCCAAAACTAGCATGTCGAGAGATAACTAGTTCCCTATCTACTCATCTCCCGCCTAAGAAAACCTATTGAAGGATATGACTAAACCGCGCAAAACCTAGAATCTTATTAAAATATTTACCCTTTTAAGACTAAAAAGAGGAGTAGAAATATGAATTTTTTAAATATCTATAACCAAATCTATAATATGTTATTGAAGCCCTCATTTTACCACCTTAGATACATCAAATATACAATGTATTGTCAAAACCCTCATCATACCGCACGCATCTATCAGTCTTTCCCACTCTAATTGTATGTCATAGAAAAACTTATGAATGGCTCAACCCTAGAGGGAGCCACATTTATCCCCATATTTAAGTTGAGAGGCTTCCAATAGTGGCAACAAGTTTGCTTGTAAACATTTGACCTTTTTGAAAAAAAATTGGCAGTCATGTGCATGTTTTATAAAATAAATTGACAATAAAGATAATATACAAAAGTAAGTGATTACACTAAGAGGCATCTACAGTGACATCAAAAACCTTTTTCAATTTATACTTTTTTGTTTTAAATTGACATGCATCTGCTGGTTCAAACTTTTAAAGTGTGAAGATTATCTGCCTTTGTAATTTGCCAAGCATCTAAAGTTGTATCAAATGGAATTTGCATATTATTGGCATTATAAATCTTACATTAACTAAATGGTGAGATTGGAATAGCTTAACATTATATCTTTGCAGATATAAATTATTTTTATCAAAACACAATACGTATTCACAATCAATGTTTTGAATTTTAAGCTTTTTTAATCCTCAATCTTGATTTAAAACTAAGAAAACATTTTAATGGATGGAGAAATAAATATACTCTCATATTTGGTACTCTGGTGACTTTATTTTGATGTAAAGATGTGGATATAATTTATAAGAATGATATCACATTCTGACGCGTTGAAAATGTGTTTGTCATTTGTTATTTTCTAGGAGTTGATGTTGTATATTTCCCATGGAATTTGAAGTTGTAAATATGATAAAAACTAACCACGGTTTCATCCTTATGGTAATGGGAATGTAGATTGACTATTTTCAAGGGGATATATGAAATCACATTGAAGGGGAGTAGCTCGGTGAAAAGTGAGGTATGAGTTTCCCTTATGTTTCATTTAAGTATTTGAAGTTCAAAACTCTACTAAAAATTATAATATAGTTATAAAAGGGTTGCAACATTCTAATCTTATCTTCCTGTGATTTTTGTAATTGTACAACTAGAGCGTTCATTCCAAGAATAAGTTTTTCCTTTGTGTGAATGTTTCATTTTTCTAGTCACAATACAAATATTAGAGGAGTTTTTAGTGGCATGAACAATTTTAGTCTCACGATCAATTCCCTTAGAGGAGACCGATTTAGCATTTCATTCGAAACAAGAAACAACTTGTGTAGGTATCATTTTATTTTGGGGTTTTAAAATTCAAGCATATCCACATGATTGACTTAAAATGTTAATTTTGGTTAGTGCAGGGAGCGTTTTATCTATGAAACTTTGGTTCTTGTCAAAAAAAGACATCAAGAAATATAAAAATTCTCTAATTTTGGTAGACAAAGGAATATTTGAAGAGTAAAAAATTCAGATATACCAAATTTCATTGGAGTGAAGAGGCATTTGATGAGACAAATAAAGATGACAAGAATCTCATGTGCTCATCGAGATGCTTGAGTGAATTGAGTATGGAAAATAAATATTCTTTAAGCATTTTTAAGAGATGTTTTTAATATTAAATTGTAATTTATGGTGGACATCTTTTGTACTTGTTTAAAAATATTTTGTATTATCTCAATTGTTACTTCATATTTTCGTACTCTAGTGGCTATATTTTGATGTAAAGACGTGCATATAATTTATAAGAATGATATCAAATTTTGGTGGGTTGAAAATGTGTTTGTCATTTCTTATTTTCTAGGAGTTGATATTGTATATAAGTTCCCATGGAAGTTTAAGTTGTAAATATGCTCAAAACTAACCATGGTTTCATCCTTATGATAATGAGAATGCAAATTGACTATTTTCAAGGGCAAATGTGAAATAACGTTGAAGGGGAGTAGCTCAGTGAAAAGTGAGCTATACACTCTACTAAAAGTTGTAATATAGTCATAAAAGGGTCGCAACATTCTAATATCATATTCCTGCAATTTTTGTAATAGTACAACTAGAGCGTTCATTCCAAGAAGCGGGTTTTTACTTTATGTGAATGTTTCATTTTTCTATTGAGAATGCAAATATTGGAGGAGTTTTTAGTGGCATGATCAATTTTATTGTCACAATCAATTTTAGTGTCACAATCAATCTTAGTGTCACGATCAATTCGCTTAGATGAGATGGATTTGCCATTTTATTTGAAGCAAGAAGCAACTTGTGTGGGGTTTCAAAATTCAAGCATATCCACATGATTAACTTAAAATGTTAATTTTGGTTAGTGCAAGGAGTGTTTCATCTATTGCA
>MU223174.1:4152561-4173333 GCA_018584345.1 Thuja plicata | reverse complement strand
TAGAAAATCATCCTCTACAATTCACAATAACTTAAAATGACTACATTAACATTTCAAACCATTCTATATGATACATAGAAATATGTATTAATAAATAGTAAATAGCCTCTATCATTGGCAACAACTTATATAATAACTTCATTAACATTTCAGGAAGAGTATGTCAATAAAGTGTACACCCTCTATTGTTCAATATATGTTATAATGATTACAGTAACAAAGAACATATTAATTTATGTTTCAATATCAAAAAACATTTTACTTTTATACATAAGCTTGATTTTGCATATTTTTTTAAAAACTCACTATAGATAATATACATTTTTTTTTAATCAAAATATATAGAGTAATATAAGAGAAACACTCTGATTTGATTTCTCAAGGATATATGACCCATTTGTTTATGGGGCCTTGTTAGGTTTAAAAGGCCAGAGCATCAAAAATAGTTTATAGATGATTATGATAAAACCCGCAAGTTGGAAGGTAGTGTTCTCCGACATGACACTTCCTTGATTAATGCCAGTACTGCAATTGAATCTGGTAAGCACAAATTTAGTAATTTATTATTTTTAGATATTTGATAAAGGCATACAATTTTAAATCTCAAACGCTAGATTAAATGGATGACCTTTTGTGTGTGTTTTAATTGTATAATCAGGGCAACCTGCATGTGGTATAAATCCATCAGTATTTCAAAACCAAGCTATTAAAAAGTGTGCTAAACCGAGTTACTTTCCGAAGACCGCTTACTCTATTCAGGTAACATTGCTTTCAAATTTCTGTAATGTTTCTTATCTCAATGGTAGTTACTTCAAGTTAAGTTACATTGAATAGTGTTATTTTATTTTTAACAGTATATGTCAAGTTTTTATTTCTGTGGGCAGATTATGTGTATTCTGTTAAGTTTTGTTGGACCAAGTATGACTTAATATAGGACATTTTTTGATGTTGAAGTGCTATTGATCCCTATAAGACCAACCCATATTTGATTTGGATGTGTCTTATTTCCAATATCCCCTTAAACTACTCTAATTATAAAATGCCTGAGGTTTCTAGCCTAACCTAACCTACACTAATGCTATGTTGATCTTTTATGGACCAGCTAGAACACAAACCTGGGACATTCCCTTAAGCTACTATAATAAAATGCTTGGGACTCTTAGCCTAACTCTGATACCATATTGACCTTTCATTGACCATCTAGGAATTGGATCAGTTAGAGCTTGAATCACATAGTTAATGTGAGATGATGACTCATGCTTACTAAAAATTCTTGTTGAAGATCAATAATTGCAATGATCTATCTCTATCAAGATGTTCTTGGACTTGGAGTCTTCTACTATTAATATACTAGTTTTTCTAAGATTTGTCCATTAAACCCTAATAAAAAATTTATATGATATCAAATAAACCACCTAAACAAATCAAACCTTAATATCTTCAATATAATTTAAAAATAATTTTGCAAAGAGAGAGGACTAAGTATATTAAAATTACTGAACTGGCAATAGTCTTTGACAAGCCAATGACAGAGGTGACCAAAGAACTGCGGATGTCTTAGAAAGATATGTCATCGAAAGGTAAACAATTATCACTCTTTTCTGTGATTATTGTAAGTATTTTTCTTCCCATGAATTTATGATTGGCTTGCTTTTCAGATGAAAATCTTCGAAAGACAAATACATGTGTTTGAGTCACAATTGGTTGGTCAAAATGGGGAGATCAACAAAATCATAAAAAAAACATTGAAGATTTGAGGAATAAGAGAGAAAACTTGTATAAGGATACACTCTCCAAAACAAAGAAGACTCGGTAGAATTCTCGGGATATAAAAGATCTTATTTTGAGAAATAATAAAGAGGGAAATTAATTGCTAATGACAAACATTCATATATAATTCCTAATCAAAACTGAACATTCTTTCAACTTTTATTTTCTTATAAATTTTTTATAAAATGTTGGATAATTGTTTATTCTTGTATTTTATTTATAATTTTCATTATATTATTATAATAAAATAAATGTTTCAGTTAAGTATTAAAATGGGCATTTATATTAATTATAATAAAATAAAAAAATTGAATAAAAAGGATGCATAGAGATAGTTGTATTTCAAGTAGTTTGTCGATTTGAAAAAATAAAAAAAAATATTAAAGTACCATCAATTAAGTTATATTATAATTAATTAATTTCAAGAATCATAATCTATTAAATTTTCATATCTTAATTACCTTTTTCATGACATAAATCTACGCTTAACAAAAAACAAGAGCACTCTGTTAAGATTATACCTATTAGTGTATATTTTTTCAAGAGATTGATTGGTAGTTTAAGTAAAAATAAAATAGAACTAAATTATATTTTTAATTTTTTATTATTTAACATAAATATATAGAGATTTTATAGTTGAAAAATTAATATCTATTTAAACTATTGCATATACACACATTATGGTTGTTACTATTTGAAATTTTTAATATAAATTTAAACTTTAAAATATGTTTTTGATTAGAAAAAGTAGCCAAGACAAGGGGGCTGACTTGAACAGACATAGCCAGCATGAGAAGTGCAAACTACCAGCAAACAACCAATACAGCACAGGGATCAAAACACCCTCACCCAATACCCTTTTTCAACATCAAAAACCAGAAAATAAAACTAACAGGCCCCAACTCCACCATGGAGCTGGTAACTAGCCTGCACTCCCTAACAGACCCCAGCCTCACCTTGGAGTTGGTAACCAGTCTCTGAAAGTAAGTATCTAAGTACTTGACATTAAAATAGGAATTACGAGTAACAGTAAAGAAGGAATTAAAACTAAACTAGTAGCAAGAGTAATCCCTAATAGACCCCAGCTTCACCTTGAAGCTGGTAACCAGTCTGTGATAGTAGGTTTCAAAGTAATTAACATAAAAGTGGAAATTACTTTTAGTATCAAGAGAATTAGGTCTAAAACCAACGTAAGAGTTCATCAGAATCACAATAATGCCCTCAATGGCTAGCCAACAAAAATCAAAGACAAAGCAAAGCATGGAAAAAGAGGAGGTTAGTTGGAGTTTTTACCCCCATTATCCAGCAACAGCTTGAGCCAATCCTCCACAAGGAATCAGAACAACTTCTCATTTATGTGTTCTTCCTCATGGGTAGACCCTTCACCATTTGCAGGAGCTAGAGAGTGGTAGCCCCCGAGTGCATAACCTTCACCGCGAACCCAGCAACTTTGTTGAAGCTTTCATTCAAGTGTTTAATTTTGTTCTTAACCACCTCCAGATCCATTTTAGAAACTGAGTCCAAGGAGGAATCCTGAAGAGTTTTAACATCCTTCTAGATATGGGCAATTTCATTCACCATAGCCTGAAGACTCTTAGTCGTCCTATCCTTAACCTCCGGGGATCCAATTTTGGTTTCCACCTCTATCTTGGGTTCCTCCGCTGCCACCTGAGGGTTCGCAAACAATAGGGAAGTGCTCCGTGAGTCCGCATTCTTATCTTCGGAAAGCTTCCCCTTGGATAGGTCCACGATAGGCATAGTGAAGCTATCCGAGACTTGGGGAGAGTCGAGGCTCTTCTTATCCCCACCCAAATCTTGAGGGACTTTGCCTTTTTCTTTCTCCTTGATTTTTCTTTTTTCCCTTTTTTATTGTTTCCACTGGTGTTTCTTTTTTTAGCCTCCTCTGAATCTTTTGTTTCCTCCTCCTCTTCATTGTACCATTTCCCAACCGCTTTCTTCTTGAAATGGGTTTTGGAAATTCTATGGGACCTCCGTCTTTTCTCAGTATCTTCCTCATCCTCCTCAGACTCAATGGTGATTTTGGTGCCACCCGTGGACCCAACATTTATCTTTTTATCTGGGGTTTTGGATGAAGATGAGGGGTTAGAAGAACCCGTCGCCTCTATAGTGCCCTTCAGTGTCGTAATACCCTATAGAGACACAATTCTGGGGGGACACAGGGCAAGGTGGAAATTATAGAGGCAGAGGATAAGCCCTTGGTGGAGGATACAATAATTTTTCTTGGCTTTTCAATTTTCTCTCACATCTAAAACTGAGGTTTCAAGAGAGTGAAGAAGGTAAAATAGGAAGGATATAGTATCATTGTACCTAAAGTGATTAAGCAGGGGAAAGTGGTAGTTGTAGCAGGTACTGAAGCCACCTTCCAAGGTAATGTACTTCATGAGAATGAGGCAAACATCATTCCATGGGCTAGGCAACTCCTCCCTTTTAAATCCTCGGTGGATTGGAACTAGAATCTCCATTTTCTTGAAGAATCTCACCTTACCAGTGTCGTCGTGGCTCTTCGTAATCTTTTTCCACTTTTTCCCCTCTGTGGAGAGCCCTGTAGCCTGAGCTATAACTTCTTCGTTAACCTTGAAGGTAATGCCATTTATAGTAACTTTGCGCTCAGTCCATGTTTTAACCAGCTGCATGAAGATTATTTCATCACAGCCTCCCATAGCTTCCATGTAGGGGTAAAACCCACCTTCCTTTAGATAGGTTACCGTGCACTTGTTTTTGAGAAACCTAGCCTCAATCCTAGGGGGTTCCACCCTCACCATATTGCCACCCATATCAGAGCTATACTCAGGATTAATCTCAATCTGTATCTCCACCAACATAACACCTTTCACACCACCACCAAACACTCTCCAAACTAGAGTCTTGCGAAAGCTACCAACCCAAAACCAGAGGACAGAATTACATAGGACGAAAAACTAGTTGGGAATAAAATCCATCTTTTTGAAATGACAAGTACCGGTCACAAGATTAGCCAGAGTAATTGCAGAGTTTTCACGTATCTTGTAATGATTTATTTCCCCATAATTAAGGCACCACCCAGCCCTATCCATCTTGTTTAGTGTATCCTACCTCATGTTATTCTCCACATCACTTCAAAATTTTAAAAGGCCTGTACTTTTCCATAAATTGGAGTTAATAGCCCATATTGTCAGACTTCTAAAAATATTAAAAGCCTTTCCCATTATTTTTTGAAAATTTGAATTCCTCCCAATCCTCGTGATTCTATCCGTCGCCTCACACGTCCAGTCATAGTCGAGCTTGTACTTGATGGGTTAAGTATTTTCTTTTTTGACAAGCAAGGTAGTTTGCTTGGAAAGGGAGCCTAGGTTTCTCCAGCATCTGAGACCATGTTGATTAAGCTCTGTGGCTTCCAGCTTGTCAGCCACTGCATTTCCCTCCCAAAAAATGTGTTGTAATTTAAACTCATCAAATATGGGGAGAAGCGACTAGATGTCCTGCAGTAGATAGGATAGTTTCTAGCCAGCTTTAAAGTTTCCTTTAACCATCTCAATAATGATTTTGGAGTCCCCATCTATAACCACTCTTTTAACTCCCAAGGTAACCGCCACCTTTAGGCCCCATAAGAGGGTAGAGATTTCTACCATGTTATTTGACCCCAATCCAAGGTTTATCGCATAAGAAATTATCATCTTGACATTATTTTCACAGAGGATACCCCCACCCGCAGCAGACCCATCGGATGCAGCTCCGTCAAAGTTCAGTTTGGTGAAATTTTCCTCTGGGGGGGTCCATTTGGTATTTTTTCTAGCCACAACCTTGGATTAGTCAAACTTATAGAAGGAGGGAGGTAGTTGCCAATCCTTAGCAATCACACAGTCAAGACTCCTGGGGGGGAGGTGGGAGGTTTCTAGTGGTAGGTAGAAAGATTGTCCTTCAGCAGATTCACAGTCAAACATGTCATCCCCTCAACATAATTTTTGTCCCCTTTGAAAATCTGGTTATTCCTTTCCTTCCAAAGGTTCCAACAGATATGTGGTGGTAACAACCTCCAAAGGGTGTTGATGAGTGAGTGCTTCCCAAAGTTTCCCCAGTTGCAAAAAAATTGGTCCAGATCCTCCATGAAGACCCAATTCAGTCTCATAATACTCAAAATTTTGGCCCAGACTAGGGTCGTGTAAGGACAGTGGATGAGAATGTGGTTGATAGATTATGAATGAGTTTTTCAAAGAGCAAATCTATTGACTAAATGTATCCCCCTTTTCTTTAGATTATCTAGCATAAGAATTTTACCATGAAGGATAGTCAACCAGAAGAAATTGATCTTGGGGATTAATTGGGGAGTCCAGACTTTCCCCCAGCTCTTTTCATGTGCCACAGTCTTTAGATTGGTTAGATAAGTAGACTTCAGCATTATTTCCCTAGAATTGTTATGACACCAAATGGCTTTATCTTCAGTCTGGGAAATAGGAATTCTGACACCTTCAATAAGCTTTTGGATTTCTTCTATATAAGGCGGGACTTGTGACTGGTCCTAGAAAGCATCAGCGAGAGCTCTCCAATTTTTACCTTAAGAGATGTAATTGCTGACTTTACCTCCAAAGTGGGGGATCAGTCTATCCTTGAGTGTACCAAACTTTGTCTATCCCAGGGGTTTTTCCCCCACCCACCAATCATCCTAGAAATGGATGTGAGTGCCATTACCAACCAACAATTTTAGACCTTTGAGGAGACTTCCTTTGCTTTTATAGATGAAATTCCATATTTTTGATCCAGCGGGAAGACTTTGCCCATAGGGGAATTGGTCATTGTAGAAATATTTGGCCTTCATAATCCTGCACCATCCATCAGTTCCTCTAAAGAGCTACCAGCCCAATTTAGAGATGAGAGCTTTATTCAGGTCCTTGATTTTTCTCACTCCCATCCCTCCGACCAACTTTGGCTGGCAGACAGTGTCCCAGTTGACCAAGTTCATTCTAGCCTTTTCCTCCATCCCAGAACAAAGAAAATTTCTCTGGATTTTTCCTACCTTCTCCGTATTCCTGTCATTAATTTTGAATAGGATAGGAAATAAACCAGAATACCTTGGAGTGCAGTGGAAAGAAGTTGGAGTTTCCCAGCGTTGCTGAGAACCTTGCCTTTCCAACTAGCAGATTTATTCTGCATATTCTCTAGAATGGAGTTCCAGAACTCATCAGCAACTTCCTTCACCATGAGCGGGAAACCAAGATAGGTATCCAGGAGTGAAGCTCCCTTATAGCCCATGCAATTCACAATTAGAGTCTGCCTTCTCAATTCAGTGTTCAAGAAGTAAATTTTGCTTTTGTTGTTATTGATCACTTGGCCTGACACCAAAGGATATTTGTTCAGTAGTTGTTTTCACTCTCTAGCTTCTCGAATGTAAGCTTTTCCAAAGAGAAACATATCATCAACAAACTAATGAAGAACTTCTAGGTTAACGGTGGAAGCCGGTTTAAAACAAGCAATAGATCCAACATTTTCCAATTTCAGTAAGTTCCGAGCTAGAACTTCGGCCACCAGGAGGAAAAGGTAAGAGGATAGAGGGTCCCACTGACATAATCCCCTTTCCAGAGTAAAGGATCCCCAGGGTGTTCCATTGACCAGCACAGCAAATTTAACCATTTCCATCACCACCTTTATAATATTGAAGAACTTTTCATGAAACCCAAATTTCCTAAGCACCTCATACAAGAAATTCCAAAGAACCTTGTCATAAGCCTTGGAGATGTCTAGTTTTAGAGCCATACCTACATTATTACCTTTCTCCATGGAGTGAATGATTTCGTGGTTGGTGATAACAACATCAAGAATCGGTCATCTCGGGACAAACCCCTTCTGGTTGGGGTTGATAATTTTTCCAAGGAGGAGTTTGAGCCTGTTGGTAATGATTTTGGATAGGATTTTATAGGTAGTGTTACAAATGATTATGGGCCAGAATTCACTCAAGCATTTAGGGTCTGGCACTTTAGGTGCCAAGACAATGTAAGTTTTGTTGAGTCTTTTCAGGATACTGCCAGTTCTAACAAAGTCGCGGGCTGCATGGATGAGGTCATACTTAACAACCCCCCAAAAGTGCTGGAAGAAGGCTAGGGGAAACCCATCCGGACCCGGGGATTTATAGGCTCCCATGGAGAACACCACCAATTCAACTTCCTTCTTAGAGACCTAAGATAAAAGGGTCTCATTGTCTCCCTCAAAAACAACTTTGGGGATAACTTCAATAAGGGAGTCAAAATCAGCATCCACCCTAAGTTGAGCTAGTCTTCAAAAGATTCCTTGGAAGAAATCAGCAGCATGATTACCAATGTCATCCCCCTCTTAGAGAAGTTTCCCTTCACCTTCCATGGGTTTAATAGTATTTCTCCTTTTATGAATGGAGGTGGATCTCTAGAAAAAGGCAGAGTTACGGTCACCTTCCTTCAGCCATTAAACCCGTGACCTTTGCTTCTAGAAAATTTCCTCCCTATTGAGGTCTTGTTTCCATTTGTTTCTCCATTCTTCCTCCTCCCAGTGCTCCTCCTAGGTTGCCTCCCCCATAGCCATGTCCTTCTGGAGGAGGGTCAGTTTCTCCTCAAGAGCTTTTTTGCATTGGAAGATGTCAACAAACTTGGTTTTACTCCACCTTTGGGCCTCACTTTTGATGATTTTCAAATTTTTGGCAATTATGAACATAGTTGTTCCCTTCACCAGGGTATTCCACCATTTCTTAATACATTCTTCAAACTAATTGTGAGAGCACCACATGATTTCATAATGAAAGGGATGGGGTCCATTTCATTTCCTCTCTTCCCATTCATGGATTAAAGGGGAGTGGTCAGAAACTATTCTTGCAAGGTGTGAGAGGCTGAGAAAAGGAACAATATCCCAACCCCTGAAACCAACCATCTATCCAGTCTAACTTGTATGAGGTGTCTTCCTTTTCTGTTGTTGGACAAAGTAAAACGCAATCCTTGCAGGTCCAGATCGAATAGGTCATTTTGTCTTATAAAATCAGCTAGCTCCTGCATACTTTCCAAGAATTCTTGTGTGCCCCCACTTTTCTTAGAGGGGAATACGGGAGTATTAAAATCTCCTGCACACATAGTGGGGTGACATTGATTATTTTCTATGAGGTTGGAGATTTCCCTCCATATTCTACTATGTTCTCCTCTAATATTAGGAGCATAGATATTATATAAGTACCAAGAAATATTATCCCAAGTAAAAAAAACAACAAGGAAGTTATGAGAAAAAGCCACAGCATTACTGGATAACTTACAAGGGTTCCAAAGAGTGGCCACACCTCCAGAGGCCCCATCCACTTCACTATACAAAAAGGTCATACCTGGCCAAATATTGTCCACCAGCAGAGCAAAGTTTTGATACTTCATTTTCACCTCCTAAATAAGAACCACATCAAACTTGAACTCAAGAATATACTTCTTCAGAGAAAACTATTTTTGCAGGCTATTCATGCCCCTTATGTTCCATGAGAGGAACTTCATCTTTTGTATTTTTGGGAGTCTTCTAGGGTTAATTGCCTTCCATTGGAAATGGCCCTTGCTGCTTCTTTAGCTCTAATCGCTTTCACAGATGGTCAACCCAGTTTGGTTTCACTCCCCACATCTGCTTTCTTTTTTGTATACACGCTCTCATCCCCCTTCTTACTTCTAGTTTTCCTTTTTGGTTCTGACAAGTCCAAGAGGCTGGTCAATGGCGATGAGTGGGACACTATTGGTATTTCCATCACCAACCCCACCCCAAGATGGGTTGGCAATGGAAATCCCCCCGGTCCCTCAAACTACTCAAATCAGCAGTTGTTTCAGTCAAAATGTTTTCTGTAACCAGTGCCTTCTTCCCAATGTTTGTTTCTTTATTTTCTGCCCCTTTTGTGATTTATCTATGAGAGTTGGGGGCCAATTGTAGGTCATTTACCAACTCTCCTTCCTCAAGATCTACCACCTTTTCTACCTCTTTAGCCTTTTCATTCCCCTTAACCCCCAGCCTAGGAGCAGGCTTGTGGCCCTCAACAACGGGGGGAGGGGCTTCCATGGTTCTCATGGAACCATTAGCCTAGTCCCTAACCTTGTCTTCCACATTCAAGGCTACTGAAGCAAGCTACCAAGAGTCTTGCTCAACAATCTTAGTCTCTTCCTTGCATTCAGTGACCACATGCCCATTTTTACCACATTTTTGGCAGTGTAGAGTAGCATTTTCATACACAATGGCCTAGTTCCAGTTCCCCCATTTACATTTAAGCATCACAAATTTGGGGAGGGGGGTATTCATTGTCACATTCACATAGAATCTTGCAAAAACCAACCTAGTTTTATGTGCGGTAACTGTTTCCACTGCCACATAGCTTCCAAATGAGTTCCCAATCCACCGGAGCACCTTCTCATCCCAAAATTCAAGGGGTAGCCCATGTAGTCGGACCCACACCGGTGCTTCTTTCTGTAGTTCCACCTCTAGATTGAAGCCTGGCTTCTATTTAGCCATTAATAGAGCATGTTTTCCATAGCACCAGCTTACTATAGAGACAAGAGTGTAGTCCTCTGCAACGTTGAATTGAAAGAGGAACATCCCCCCTGGCATGGGTGAGATAGAAAAAGTTCCCTTGATCTTTCATTTAGCTATACAGGACCACCGGACCATATCTATGGTGGGTCAGAAAGCGACAAATCTCCCCACTAGCGCAAGTTTTAGTGATGCAGAAATGCCTTCAACCACACCATCTGGGACAGCAATCTCAGGGCCAAATTCCCCTACCAAGAAAATAGGGGGTGTGGAGGTGTCAGGAGACTCTTTCCCCAACACCGCCTATTTCCAGCCCCTTAACAGGCCCTCTTTGACTTCTACCACAATCTTGCGGCAAGAATCCCCACCTTCCAGACACTGCAAATAAGCAGACCCCTCAAAGGTGGAAAAGGCAAGATCCACAGCTCTGGGGACCGCACAATAGTCACTGCCATCCCTGCGAGAAAGCACAAGGAACAGGTCCAGGCATAGAACGTCTGTGCTCCCTGGGATCCACAAGGGAGCAGAGGTCAAAGCTAGCATTCAAAGAAAAACAAGTGGGAAAGTTGCAGAAGTTACAGAGTGTCTTCAAGTTTTTAAATATTTCCAGAAGCGTCTTCAAGTTTTTTAAAATATGTTTCAACAACTACACATTCACTTAAAAGTTAGTTTACAAAATATTTTAAATAATCCATATTTTTACTTTATTTTATTCTTTTTGTTCACTGAATGAATTGAATATTTTATTAATATTAAAAGTATAAAAATAACAAATTTTACTTTATTTTATTATAGAGCTATTTTATTAATTTATTCTATTATCTTATAAACATCTTCGAAGCTATAAGCTTATTCTATTGTATTCTCATGCAAATACTTACTTTTAAAAGTGAACCAACACATAACATTCATCCTAGATCTATGATTAAGAACTAAAAAAGGTTTTACATTTAGAATTTTCTCATATTTTCTTGTTATAATTTTTTTCTAAAGTGTTATCGTCTATATGGGCTCTTCTGAGAACGTGTTAGGATTAAAAATCAATAAATGTAAGAAGGTAATATTCTGAAAATATTTATGTAAAATGATGGTGTAATTAAGATGTTTTATGACCCTCTAATATGGGTGTTCTCGTGATAACTCTAGATGGTCTATATAAATTAGGTTTTTATATAAACATACTACCCTAGCATGCAATTTGAAAGGATTTACAATTTAGTTGACTCATAATATTATAATTTATATTCTCATGCAAATATTCACTTTCCATAGTACCCTAGCATGGAATCAAATCATTCTATTTTTATGTTAATGTAAATGATGTCAATCTAGAATCACCTTTGATTCTATTTGGTTGGAGCATGGCATCCAACATCAAGGGGATTGAATGAAACCATAAAAGAAACCTATAATGAGACAATAATATATTTTATCAAATTATCTACAAGAATGCATTGATCCTAAATTATTTAGTTGGGATCTATAAGTGGATATATGAGTTGCACCACAATGAGATCTGAATTTACAAACAATGCAAGGTAACAGATATATAATTAGGTGTCGTGGTTATGATGCAATAGTCTACCTAGATATATAATACCCTCAACTCATTTTCAAATAGGATAAAAAACTGTTTTGATTAAAAACAGTCTATCTAGGTGCTTGAGAATGTAAATTACAATTGTATTCTTATGCAAAAATGCTCCTCAATATATGAAAAATAACTAGAAAAAATTTTTATAGCTAGAATTGTCTCATATTTCCTTGTTATATTTTTCCCTTAAGTGTTATGGTTTGTACGGGCACTTTTGAGAATTTGCTAATTTATGGTTATGTACTCTTTACTCAAGCACCCAGGTAAACTATTTTTATAAATTTAGAAACACAATTTAAAATTAACACGTGTGAGAAGGTAATATGTTAAAAATGATTATGTTAAATGATGGTGTAATTAAGATATTCTATGATCCTCTAATATGGATGTTCTCATGATAAATCTATATGGTTTAAATAATTTAGCTTTACAATACTTAAACATACTACCCTAGCATTTAATTTGAAATGATTTACACTTTAGTTGGCTCATAATAGATTTAAAGGAATATTTTTTTATGTTAGGCATCTATAAATTACTCATAATTTTTTTAAAAAAAAACTAGACCTTCCATTAAATTTAAAAGAACCAAATTCCTTAGATTGACTACCAAATTATCAAAACTAGAACTCTTCTTTACGCACCACAAAAAAAATAGTCTCAAATAATTTTTTTAGTGTAATTATTTAATTTATTTTTACTTGCTCTTATTAAGCCTAATTAGTCATCCATAATCATTTGACACTTGTCTACACAGGTCATCATTATTTAGGAGTTGTCTAGATATGTGATAATTCTATTTCAACACATCACCCTCATTTAGTAGGTTGTTTTTCATGACCACTCTTGGTTGAGGAGTCCATCCCTACTTTCATGGTTTCACTTTTACCTATATGTAGGGGCTTTTACTTCAGGTTCATCTTCAGTCTGTGCATAACCTCAGTATCTGATGTAGTGCAAAACCTTCAGAAACAAAAATTCAGGAAAAAAAAAAACAATGCCAAAATAACAGAACTTCAAATTCTCATTAACTGCATCCAACTTACTCTTCCTCTACAATGAAAGAAAACTCCTACTTATTACAATTCTGAAAATTACCATATTTGGCAGATTTTTTTCCATTTTTGGTAACTTTCAAAACTCGTCCTACGAATCTCAATTTTTCCCAAGAAACTCCCCCAACTAAGGCAAGATGAATTTCCAACTAACCCACGAAATTAGAAACACGATTTTGGATTTATTACAAAAAGAAAAACTCTAAAAACTGGAAAGAAATAGAAAAAGTCAACTTTGGAGGCCAATATGAAATTTAAGGCTCCTAAAAAAATATAAAAACGGCCTCCAACAGAGATAGCTCAATTGGAATTTTTACTAACTCTTTCTCACGCATCTTCTTGTAAAATTTCAGCAATAACCCACATTCGATTCAAAAGTTATGACCTCTGAAATTTGTTGCATCAGTATCGACAATTCCTCGCAAGGTGTCCTATCTTATGACAATGAAAACATGCCATGTTAGGTTTGCTCCATCCTCTTTTGTTGTTCCTTTTGTGCATCAACATGAAATTTGCAGTAATGTGTCCATACCTTCAAAGTGATAAACATGAAATTCTTGTATTATAGTCCCAAAGTATAGAAATGCCTGCTCAGTTGGTTTTAACATTCTCTCAGTTAGGCTTCCAATTGTCATTTCTTTTCTTTATTCTGCACTCTTCAAATTTGTGCCCAAACGTATTACAATTATTTTAGTAAACATCAAACTTAGGTTTCATTTTGTTGTTAGAAAGATTAGCTCTCCATCCTAATGCTTTACATACCTATTGCATTTAAAACAATAAGCATCAAACTTAGGTGTACATGGTAATTTATCTTTCCTGCTCCTGCAAACATTAGCAGTATGTCAAGGATTCCCACAATAATTGTAGCTAGTTTTATTTTGTTTCAGTGGGGGTGAAGTGCTTTCATCTTTATATATTTTTGATGATTCTCCTTTCTCGGTGGTTTTGTCCTCTTTGAATCCAATTCTTGTTTTGTCATTCCATTGTTTTCGATTCTACAATTTTTTATATTTTTTTATTTTTGGCAAAAATGGCTGAGCCATTGTAATTTTTATTAATATATAAATCTGTTTCAAAAGGCTCAGGATGGATAGAAACAGAAAATAAAACCCTCCTTCATTGCCAATACAAACATAAACATGAAGAACCCCAACTTGGTATTGTCCCATAATTTATGCTAACCTAACCCATACAATTGGCTCAAACAGACGCCATGAAATCATATTCCAAAAGAAGCCGATCCTCTTAACGGATACCTAGATAGAACAAATGGTTGTCAAAAACCATAATCTGACAAAATTAAAGAGCCTAGCAGTATATCGACATTCCTTATTACTATGGCCCCCTGCCAATCAGTATAATCACCAAAAAACCAAAGTATGTCTCACAAAAATCTGGTATTGTCGTGAATATTTTAGAAACCCCAAAAAAGATATTTCAAAAACCCGTTACCCCAAAATGGCCTTATGAATGATACCAATGGACACAAAATCAGGGTTAACTATCTAATCTTCCATTCCCAAGAAAGGAATAAAGTCCTAGGTGAGATCATAAAAATTGGACAAGAAGATAGAAAGCACCTGAGAATGGAGAATGTTGTGGGGCGAAGAAGGATATAGAACATCTTCACCAATGATAATACAGACCGCATCCAAGACATCTTGTGGGAGGACTCTAAAATCCACCTTCATTTTTTGGTGAAGGTAATCATCAGAAACAGGACACTCCCAATATAAACTTGGAATGCGGATGCAAAAGTTAAAAGGGTGATACTCCATTCTGTGAGAAAATTGAGAAAACCAACACACATCCAAATAGAGAGCTGAAGCCAAAACAAAGCCAGGAAACAAAAAAATGAAAGTATAAGGGTTCTAAACTATTTGAGAGGTTTATATAACCGACGTTTCAAAGAAAAGTGAAATTCTCAGCCCATGTGAAGAGAGCTCGTACTACACTTTTTGGCTTCACATCCAATTTTCCGAAAATCAAGGCACCACCTCAGCTACTAAAAACTAAATACTCTATGCCCACTTGCCTGACGAGGCTTAAAGCCATCACGAGTGCCAAGAAATCATACTCAAAATTGATGATGTGTGCACATTTGCCATTACCCCAGCACATGGCCATGTACAATAAAATAAAATCATCTGTCAATTCATCCCAGGTGAAGGTAGATATCAATCTAGTGATGATGTCACAACACCCAAGTGACCCAAAACCAAAGCAGCCCCCAAAGGTATAATAAATCAGTGCCGTCATAAGTACAATTTCAAGAGTGGCTAAACTGCTAAAGGCACTCATCAGACTGGCTAAAACTTCATGTCCTTGAGAAGATCCAAGTAGACATGAGGGAATATGGGAGCCATATTATTCAATGACATCATGTCCTTGAAGATATAAGTACGTATGAGGGAATCGGGGAGCCAAGTAACTGCCAAATGAGTGTAATTGTGTATTAACTTTCCACACAAGTGGACTACATGCCAAACAGTTTGCTGACAAAGAGTTAAAATTTATCCGTAAGATGTTGGACATAATGGACACATATTGTAAAAAGAACAAGGTTCCTATTTCCCACCCAGTCCTCAACCCAAAATTCAGAGCTCAAATTACATTGATCGAGGAAAACTCCCTGATAGACCAATCAACACCTTTGACTATAATTAGAGCCTTAGCTAGGTTATCCACATTCCAAACTATACCACCAATTTTTAAAATAGATCCTTGATTTTCCAACCAATCTGCTAGCCCATTCACTTCTCTATAGCAATGAGAAATCTTGAATTATGAAAACTGAGGGAGAATTTTCCTTGCATTATCCAAAATATAATTGATCTCCCAATTAAGAGAACTTTGGAGAGAGAGAGCCAAAGTTATAATTTGGGAGTCCCCTTCGATATGGATACACTTAATTCTTTGGGAGGTAGCAGCTGATAGGCCCAAAAATAAAGCCCTCGCCTCCGCAATGTTGTTGGAACCAATTGGAATTTTAGAGCTAACAACACTGATTATTGTCAAATCAAAATCCCTAAGAGAAAAACCAACTCCAGATTCCCTTGGGTTATCCTTCGAGGCCCATCAAAATTTAACTTAATGAAGCCCTTGTCTGGAGGTATCAACTTGATATCCTTTCGAATGTCAGATTTTGTTTTCTTACCAAGGAGGACCCCTTTGAATGGGATAGTTATAGAGGCCCACTCATAAATGATTTTAGCATCTTGTGATGTGAACATGGAGGATAGAGATTTGGATCTAAAAGTAAATGAATTAACCATTTCCAAAATTGATTTAACAGCAACCTCGCAAACTTGAATAGAGGAACAAAATTCCTTTCTAAAAATCCTCTTATTCCTCTCCCACCATATGCTCCAGGTGACTGCTGCTGGGATGACCCTCCAAATATGGCCAAAGAATGAGTCTCTATATAGAACTGGCCACTGCTCAATAATGCCATTAAGTGAATCAGATAGGGACCTTGCCACCCCAATTTACCCAAAATATAATACCAAAGTTCCTGGGTAAAAGAGCAGGAGGCAAACACATGGTTAACACTCTCCAGACTAGACTTGCAAAGAATGCACACAAAATTGTTGGTAATGCCAAGTCTATGGAGCCGATCACTGGTGAGGATTCTACTGTGAATTCCAACTACAGAAAGGATCCTACCTTAGGGAGTACAGCTAGGTGCCAACAAAATTTAAAAATAGGTTCTTTTGGATTTACACCATGCTTCTTCAAATGTTGATAGCCTAACTTGACTGAATAATTACCGTTTGACACAGCTGACCAGATGAGTCTATCAGAAGAGGAGTTAACCTATAACAACCTTTGATCTAGCTGATCTTTAAGACATGTGAATTGGTCCCGAGGAATGCCCAACTGTGAAAAATCTCTCGAAACTGCTCTGGTTACTGACTGAGAAGAAGATAACTCAAAATACTTATTAACCTGATATCCCCATGCCTATTGAAAGACTTGTTTGGTTAAAATAGTTAAACCTGGGGTAGAATAAATGGGCGGTTGGCCATTCCATGAATCATCCCAAAAATCTGCTCGATCTCTAGAATTGATGATCCAAGAAAGGTGAGGAAGAATAACTTGACGACACTTGAGAACAAAGTTCCACATCACAGAGCCAGAGGGTGGATTCTTGATAGTGAAAATGCGAGCAGGATCATCTAATTCCAAATATTTAAGATGGATGATTCTCGCCCAAAGAGAGCCTAGTTTATCATATATTTTCTAGGCCAGTTTGGCCCCTAAACTTAAGTTCCTTGAATTAATGTCATGAATCCCTATCCCCCCGCAATCTTTGGCGAATGATAGATTATCCCATGAGACTAATGGGATCTTTGAGGAACCATCCAGATTACCTTTCCAAATAAAATCCTTGAGATTCTTTTTAATTTTATCCACCACCCCCTAGGAGCCTTTAGCACAGACATTATATAGTTTGGAATAGAGGAGAGAACTGATTTAACAAGGAGGATCCTGCCTGCAAGTGAGAGCCATCTGGCTTTCCAAGCTGAGATGCGATCTGCAATAGATTTAAATATATTATCCCATAAGGCAGCCTTACCTAAGCCTTGAAATAGGGGGATACCCAAGTACTTACTGGGAATGTTATCCACATCAAATCCTAACAGATTTATGATAGCCTCTTGAGTCACCTTAGGGACCTGGAAGAAAAATACCTTAGATTTCGAGATGTTAAGTTTCTGCCCTGACATTTTACAGTAAACAGACAATATATCTAAAATAACTCCTGCTTCCTTGACGGAACCTTCAGAATATAACAAAGAATCATCAGCAAACAGGGTGTGGGTGACTGAAAGTTGGGAGTTATGCAATGAGATCCCTTTTAGATTAACCTGCACCTGTTTGTAAGTGATGAGCCTACTTAATCCCTTGGCCATGATAATGAAGAGGAATGGAGACAGAGAGTCTCCCTGCCTAATACCACGTGAGGAAGAAAAGAAGCCGACTGGGAATCCATTGATAAAAACTAAAAACTTAGCCCCCTCTACGCACACCATAATCCATTTGATCCATTTTGGTTTGAAACCCATTTTTGACATAATCAGTTTGAGAAAATCCCAACTAACCTTGTCATACGCTTTCATCATATCTAGTTTTAGAACCATAGCCTGCACCTTCTGAATCTTGATCGAGTGAAGAACTTCGTGAGCTATCATCTCCCCTTCCACTGTATCTTTCCCAGAAATGAAACCCCCTGCTGGTCTGAGATAATCCTGGGGAGAATTTTCCCAAGGCGGGCTGAAATGGATTTAGTAATGATTTTATAGATCGTATTGCACAATGATATAGGTATATAATCCGAAAAAGAGGTAGGATGAGGGCCTTTGGGAATCAGTGTAATAAGTGTATTGTAAAAGGCTCTAAACATAGAAGAGTGCCTTCTAGACTCCTCTACTACCTCCCAAATCTCAATCTTCATAAACTCCCAACATTATTGAAAAAATATGGGGGTAAGCCCATCTGGGCTTGGAGCTTTATTCGGCTTCATGGAGAACACCGAAGACTTGATTTCTTCTATAGAGAAAGGGTGGAGATGGAAATTATTGTCTGAATCTGAAACTATGGAAGGAATATAGTGTAAATTTGCCTGAGAAAATTTTGGATGGTCATCCGAGGAAGAGAGGAGATCTTGAAAGAACCTGACTGCTTCCGCCTGGATAACCTTCTCCAAGGAAAGACTGATATTGTGGGCATTGTTAATTTGGAAAATGGCCTTTTTCTGTCTACACACCTTAGTAGAGGCATGAAAAAACTAGTATTCCTATCTCCTTCCAACAACCAGAGTTCCCTAGACCTCTTACGCCAATATATCTCTTCCCTAAGAAAAGTCTCATCCATTCTGGCTTGTAATTCTTTTTGAGTTTCATACATCTGCTGGTCCAGCCCATGAAGAAGGACGTGTTCATTCCAAAAATCCAACTACTGCTGAATATCCAATTTAACTGAGAAGATATTCCCAAAACTATTCTGGTTCCAGTCCTTAATTTTGGCTTTCATAAACGATAGTTTTTTAAACAAATGAAACATCTTATATCCCTTCTCCACTGGACATTGTGACCACCAAAGTTGAAGGAGAGAAGAAAATCCTGGATCCCTAAACCACATGCACTCAATTTTGAAATAAGATTTAGGTTTAAAAGGAGTGTTGCCCGAATCTATATCTAAAACCACCGCACAGTGATCCAAGCCTGAGATGTTAAGGATGTTAGATTTGGTACACCCATGGGCCAGAATCCATTGTGGATTCAGAAGAAATCTGTCTAGGTGTGCGCCAAAAAAATGAGGACCCTTCCTCCTATTAGACCAGGTGATCTTCCCCTGAGAAGGATAGCAGTCAAAGAGAATATTGCCTTCAATAAAATCTTTAAAATCATGTGTGACTTTGAACGAAGGGCCTGCTCCCCCAAACTTGTCTACTTCACCCAATGTAGCATTGAAATCTCCTCCTAAAATAATATTTGAATCTCCAATGTGCGAGATGTTGTTAGACAATATATCCCAAAGGTGTTGTTTAGCGACAACTGGGGCTGGGCCGTATACATTGAATAAGAAAAATGAGATTTAGAAAAAGGAGACATCTACCAAAATCTAATTAGCTGCTGAGGAATAAAACTTTACTAAACACCTACGAGGCTTCCACAGAATTGCTAGACTGCCTAAGGCCCCATTTGAGGGAACGTGGATGAACTCCCATCTCTTCCAAGTTTTAAAAACTGAAAGACCTTTGTCATGAGATAATTTAGTTTCCTGTTAGAGAACTAGATCTGCCCTACTAATTAAGATTTGATCCTTAATGAGTCGGGCCTTAATGGGGGCATTTATGCCTCTAACATCCCAGGAGACTAGCTTCATTATAAACCAGAAGAGGTAGTTGCTCTCCTACCCTGATTCAATTGTTTAGAAATAGAGGCTGCAACATCTAGCTTGGATTTGTGAGGAATTGAAGTAAAGGGGAGTGTAGTCTGAATCCCAGCAGCAATTTCTACATCAATATTTTTACCCCTGGCCAGACAACCTCTTGTCTTCTGAGATTGAGGAGAACAAAAAGTAGACTGAGAAGGGATTACGTCTATCTAAATAATTCCACATGTCGGATGAGGGGAGATGATATTGTGTATAAATTTAGATTTGGCCCCATTTCCCTCATCTAGGGGCCCATCTAATAGCCTCCCACACATCATAAGATCTACCACTATGTCAATATCCACCTCTGATAGATTATCAACATTTTCTTTCTCGGGGTTTTGTTCCTGGTAGACAGATTCTGGACGTGGCCATTGCCACCCATGAAATTATCCACTCGATGGACAAATGCAGAGCCCCAGGTATGGCCTTTAAACTAGATATTTCCAAAGCTTATGACAAAGTGAATTGGTCCTTTTTGCTCAAAATCCTAGCTAAAATGGGCTTTAATGAAAAGGTTATCCGAATTATAAAAGAATGTACCCAAACGGTTAGTTTTTCTATCATAACTAATGGTTCCCCGGGTAGACATTTTACCCCTGAGAAAGGTCTCAGACAAGGAGACCCCCTCTCTCCCTACCTCTTCATTATGGTGGCTGATGTGCTTAGCAGGACTATGTGTATGTTATTCACTGCGGGGAAGTTACATGGCTTCAAACCTGCTTCCACTCACCCTCAAGTGGTATTGGAATAGTTTGTGGATGACACTTTCCTCTTCGGGCATTCTTCTGTTATTGAGGCTAGACAATGGAAACAGACTTTGGATTATTATGCTTGGGCTTCGGGTCAATGTATTAACTATCAAAAAAGCTGGCTATTCTTCTTCAATACTCCTGTGGATGTTCAAAA
>MU223174.1:4135695-4149926 GCA_018584345.1 Thuja plicata | reverse complement strand
CGCTGAGGCTACGGGGCTCCCTATGGTGGGGAGAAAGTACAAAAAAACTAGTCGGACTACAGACCCTACCAGCCTTAAACAATTCTTCAAAGAAGGAGAGCTGCCGGTCAGAAAATAGGGGGGTTTCAACAGAGAGGAGCTTCCAAACTTCTGGCCTAAAATCTGTCTCATTATTATGAAGTACTTCACTCTTGAAGGTAAGTTTATGGTTTTCTAAAACTACCACCTTCCATTCCTGAATCACATTAGGAATAAAGATTTAATCTCCATTCCATTTTATCTTTTGCATTCCATTGAAAGCAATATCCTGGATATTAAAAGCAACCCAGACAGAGTCATCCTCCACCAAGGCCTCCTCCTCTATCTCTTCCAGTTCCACAAAGCCATATGCTCGGCACCCCAACCCCCTCTAATTATTTAGATGATGCCCCAGGAAACACCTGCTGAAAAAGCCGAAAAGAAACTCCAACTCCTCCTCCCGGTCCATTCGTATAACACAGGGGCCTGTGAAGTCTGAGAAAAAATCCTGGAAAAAAAGTATTAAGATCCCCACTCATAAGATGGATAGATTGGAGGACTCTCATGTTTCAGACTCTGTGGATTGCATGGAAGAAAAAGGGGCTGATAGCACACCCGAGACAGATTTTAAGCCTAAAAAATAGAAAATTACTTAAACCCTTGTCAATTTAGAGGTGGACCTTAGCGGGTCTAGCCGAAGGAGGTCTAATAGAATTTCCAAAGAGAAATGCAAAATCAAGATGCTGGAGACGGCCTCCAAGGAGATCTCCCTCATAGAAAATGCCTCCCAATCCACAAATTCTAGAAAGGTTTCCTTGAAAGGCTGTATGAGCCCGACCGCTAACACCCCCCTGACCAACCCCCAGAGAACTATGAGCCCTACCCCTCTCCAAAGCCCCCATGGTGACCCCCAGGTTAAACCCCTCTCAGCTAGAATGGAGGAAAAATGCAATTTTACAGGCACCCTCAAAAGTAAATTTGTGAATATTGACAAGGAAATTGCAGAGATCAAAAAGGGTATGTAGGACATGATGGACCTCCATAGGCGGACAAACAAATTTGCTCTGAAAGTGTTGCATGCCTCGGCGTTAACCCTTTGCAATGTGCAGGAGAAGCTGGCTGACGGCAAACTGGAAGCGAATGAGGAGAATAGAGACCTGTTTCTATTTCTCCAGGAGGAATGGGCATGATCCCTACTGTCCAAACAGTTGGGAGAGAATAATTAATTTTGTTGCCGATGGTTTTGGTTTTTTTGACTGGGATGGTCCCTTGGTTACCCTGCTCTGTTATGGGGGTTAATTTTAAGTTTAGAATTTTGTTTTGGTTGAGCCCTGCATGGCTTAGTGTCAATATTTTTGAAGATGTTACTGTTATCAAGCTCTCTGGTTTTATCTTTTTAAGTAGAACTGAAACTTTTATTTTTGATTGAGGCAGAACTTTTAATGCCTGTGATAAACTGTTAATCTTCTATAAGCTTTGACTGGTGCCATTAATATGCTATTAATGTTCTTCTAGTCCCCTATTTCATGGGCCAGCACCCTCTTGCTGCTTATTTTATCAAAAACATTTTCTTTCTGGGAATGTGAAGGTGAAACTATTCATCTTGGAGGAAGAGGACCCAAATTACTATAATCTGATGGAATGTTTAGATTCAAGTTTTGCAGAGATCTCTGCTGTAATTCTCTAAGGGTAGATATCTAAGGATATGGTTCTCCATCATCATGACCTAGGTCATCCACCACAGACCAATCTGGCTTATAATTCAACTCACGCCCTGCAATTTTTGAGTTATGCTGAAACCAGGAGTCAAGCTTTGAGTCATGAGTAGTAGGACTATGAGGGTTCCTGAGTGTGCCCGAGTAGGGTTCAGCCACAGAATCCAGATCTGAGGAGCTAGGCATCTAAGACTAAAACTGATCATCCACCCCGATAGGCTTCAAAATCAAGGGAGAAAAAGCTGGAATAGGATCCTCATCCCCCAGCCCTAAGGGGGGAGGGTCAATCCGACTGGAAGGTTGATTCTGATTAAACTGAGGGTCCCTGCCAGGTAGGAGGGCATCCCTCAGAGGGTTAGCCAAAACTGGGGTGCAATCTATCCAAGAGTAGAGAAGAGGCCCTACTTTTGACGGAGAGATCAAGGCTCTATGTGAACCAGAGTCCCTTAAAAAGAAAGAAAGGTTAAAGGGGCACTCCTTGGCCCTTAAGATCCATGTACTGCAATCCGAGGGTGAAGAACATAAATCCCAACACAATTTAATGTTGTTGTCTCCCGACTGGAAAAAAGAATCCAGGTGGCTAAGTGAATCCATTTTAAGCATAACCATGGCCGAATTATTCGGGACGATGGGTTGTTGAGTAGGGCCAAATTTAGATTCAATAGAAATAAACTTAGGCCAGGTAGTAGAAATGTCTTTAAGAAGACATAATTGGGATGGAATGTGACAGTCATCAAGAGAACCCCAATCATGTTGAATAAAGATGCCTATCTTGTTAGCCAAAACCTCCAAAATATCTGGTTGTCAAAATTCTAGATGCAGGGTAGGGAGAGATATCCAAAAGGGAAAGAATCTAACAGGGCCCTTCTGAGGATGGAAGTGAGGAGTCCATTATTGAGTATGTATACCTTATCCCTTAAATAACCATCCCTTAAACTTATGAATCTAATCACGGCTTGACTAGTTATCAAAAATAGAAATGAAAAAACCCCTACCTAAATCTATCATAAAGACATTTTTTAATCCCAGCCACATTATGGAAGCCCATTTAAATAAATCAATGCTAAAAGGTGAGCAATTCTAGATCTTACCAATGAGAGCCTTGGATCTCAAATCTACGATAGATGAAGAAAGCATGCACTCAGGGATGCAAACTCTGTTGCAGATCTAGAGTCCCCTACCGAGATCAACAGGAATGACCTTTGGATTCAACTCAGTCCTATATGGAGGGGCCAAAATCACCGACGAATTTACCTAAATTGGTAAAATGGAGGGAGCTATCTACGAAAAAACCTTAGCTAATGTTGGGGTCAGATCTTTACTCGGATCCCCCAAGCGGGATGGAGATATCAACCCACAAATATCAAATCTTACTATCTTATCCGAGATCCTCCTCTGCCTATTATAATTGTGCCAACGACCTGCTCCTTTGGTGGGAAGCCGCTGATTGGGAATCTGATGATGCCATTGGCCCTGGCCAGACTTGTTATATGATTTATCTTCCCAAGCTCCTGACTGGAAGACCCACTATGGCCGAATATGCTTCGACAAGGAAGGCCATGATTCATCCACCCATTTTCCTGAGTGAAAGACCCAAAGCGGGATGTGCAAGGGTTTTGAAACAGGCTTCCTCTGAACCTTATTCTTCAAGGAATTTGATAGATTCCATTCTTTCCCACTCGCCCAATATGAATCTGAAGCTTTACTCACCCCAAATTGCTTTCCCCACCTTGTTGATTGCTCAAAGTTTTCAAAAGGAGAACTGTGCACGCGAACTCCATTTGCAGTTGCAGAGCTCATTCTTGAATTTTTGGGTGCTCGATTCTTCAATTATTGATATAGAGATTTCAATGCTTCTTTGTTTCTTTTCAGTATTTCATTTTCATCTTTCTCACCTTTCAGTCTTTGATTCATTCTTTCAATTTTAGCTTTCAGTTCTTGATTCTTAAACTCTTTTTTGGTGTTATCTTAATTTGCACTTAGAAGTTGATCGATCATGTCATAGTGAACTTGCGTCATTCTCATGATCTCATTATATTTTTCCAATAACTTCATTTCAACTATTCTTTTATCATCTTCTTTCATTTTATTGTCATCTTCAACAATTCTTTTTCCCTTCAAATAATTCAATCATTCTTATCATGTTGGTTTCAAGATCTATCTTCATTAGGTCCAACTACTTGGTAAGTGTATCATTCTTTTCCAGTAGTTCTTTTGTAGTTGTCCAAGACTCATCAGTAACACTTCCTTCAAATGTTGTTTCAATTGTATCAACTTATTCTTCTATAACCTTTAGTTCATCATATATTTTCAATCTAGCCCTTATAGACTTCTCAAGATTCTTCTTAAGATCAATTATTGACTCTCTTGCACTTTCCAGCTTAGATTCAAGACCAACAATTCTTTTGAATTACCTAAAACTTTCTATGACTATGATCTGTAACTGTTGGTGGTAAAACCTTATAATGCAAGAGCATAAGCTATGATACCAATTGTTGTAATGACTATGGAAAGTTGAGACTGAGAGGGAAGGGGTGAATCAGTACCATGTAAACTTTTATAACTAAAACTATCAATAACCATATATTGTTCCTTACTATTTACCGAATTCAATAATTTGAAATAAAACTATTATAATGCTTATCAAATATAACATCACAACATTCAAGTAAATGAAATCATAACTCCATGATTTTTTTTACGCATAAATCCTTGGTTAGAGGAAATAACTGCGTTGGGGATGACACCCACAACCTTCACTAGTTGCAGTATAAACTGTGCTTACTTAGACCAAGTACAAAGATTAGTCATTTTGATAGCTTACCCAGTTAAGAGTATACAAAGACTTGTTAGGTATACCTAGTTAGAGGATTTTATAATCTCTACACTTAGAGATGTACCCTGTTAAAGGTTTTACAAATATTAGATTGGTTAAGATCTACCCATTATTGGGTTTTTTAGCTATCAATACAATAGTATTAACAACTTATCAATGTCTGCTATATTATATTAATAACAAATGCTAATCAAACTCTTTGTGCTCTAAAATATTGTGTTACCTCAATTACAAACTGTAACACTACTCAAATTCACTTTGCCATAGCTAAATATCACCTCGGTGCTCTACTCTAATCTTTGTACTTCAATATCAACCTTCTTTGTATTGTCTCCTTTTCTCCTATGTCGTCTCTTTTCTATTCTGTAAATCATCCTTTAAGTATAATATTTACTACCTCTTAATCTTATGTGTAAGGTCATTAATAAATTATTTCAACCATTAAATCTACGTTTCTGATCGGTGACTGTGTCACTTTTACGTCGGTACTTGGTGTTTTTCTTGAAAATAACAATCTTTGATTAACCACTTAATCTGCTTCTCAGATATTCTCTTTGAATTATCTCGATCGTTGATCATGTAAAAAATTAATCATCGTGCATTGTAGAATCATAATTAATACTATATCAATACATTAAATGTGCCCTTATCACTTTACAATTAATTAAGTAACTTGGTACAGTAATTTCTCTTCGCTCAATTAACTTGGTCTTTTAGTAGTCATTAACTTTCAACTCAGTGTACTTCATGTGCACTCAGTGTTCGGTAAACTATAGGCGCTCGGTGTACTTTCTGTGCTTTACTAAATTCACTGCCTTTCTCGGTGCATGCACATTACTAACTAATCATATATTTGCTTTTCTGGTTTTCACTAATTGAATCTTGTGACTCATATGACTGTCTTAACTAATGACAACAAAAACTTCTATAAAGATAACAATCTTCCCCTTTGACATGAGTTGAGCATTTTGACAAAAACCTCAAAGTCATCAAAACTTAGTAAATTCCCTTGGATTTTACTCTCTATAGAAAATATGTACAACTCTTCTCCTCTTTTTTTCACATATATACTTTTTTTTGTATTTTGTATTGACTCTATTGCTTTTATTTATTTATTTTCAGACTATCTATATTTCCCCTTTTTTTGAAAAAAAAGTCTCAATAGTAAAACTTAAATATCAAATTTGTCTTTGTACCTCTGTTCTAATCCAGAAAGTATAGTCTCCCAAGTATCTTGGAGATTCTTTAGTATCACAATATGTTCATTGATATCTGTCGATAGATCAACTATAGTATCCAGGGTGCTAACCTATGGAAAACTTGTTAGTTATTGTCACTTCTTCAGATGTATTTGCATTGATTGCATATAAGGAATAATTAGTCCTTGAAACTCAAGAAACTCTAATCTAATCTTGTCTTCCTTTCCTCTTAATGAGAGCTGAACTCCCATGAGTTATTGTATCTTTGAGTAACATGTCTAGAATTCTCCATAACCGATAGTTATCTTTATAAGCTACTTAGTTATCTCTTTCTCTGTATCTTCCTCCTTCTTCTTAATGTCCTTGGTATAGTTAGAAAGAATACATATTTTCTAAATTAATGAAATAATAGACTACGATTGTTCTTCAACTTTGGAAAATAACACAGAAAGAGAACTTACCTTCTCTATAGAAATGTTCTATAGTACGTCCTCCATCAAATTCTTCTCCATTGATGCCTTTTGAATATTCAACATATATTCTATCATGTCCTTGTTCGGTCCTTTGATCTATTGGATTAGATTTCCAACTTGGTCTAATAGTGGCTCAAACTCATCAATGGTAACATCAGGAATAATCTCCTGGAAAAATTCTTTCACATCTGGTAGTATATCAACCTTTTTATTCTTCTCCAATAGCTTTTCCTATTCATCTTTTCTTCCAACTAAATTTGCATAGATAGCCAATTCCTTGGGCTTCATTTTTTGGGGGTCTCCTACTGGTATTATGATAGTTTCATTCAAATCAATGATTTTCTTCCTTTTCAAGTAATCCTCTTCTTCTCACTCAATTTTCTCTCTCCAGTAGAGCGTTTAGAATGTGATGCCATTGTTGCATCTGGTGACTCGGTATGGTGACCAACTATGCTCTCCTCTGCTTTCACTTCCTCTTGTTTTTATTCTTTTTCCTTCTCTACATCCTTGCCTTTTTTTATTCCTGCAACATTTATTTTTCTCTATCATGTGGCTTTGGATCATTCTGAACATTTGATGTGTCGATCATTAGTGTTTTCAAGCTATTTCCTTAAGTTTTGAATGGAGCTTCCAACTCGGTATCCTTCTTATGTTAAGTCTTAGGAGACTCAGTTTTATAAACATTTATATTGTCTGTATCAACTGGCGGCTCGGTTGCCATAACTTATGTAACTTTGGTGGTACCAATCTACATAGTAGAATAGCTTTGTATTTGTACCAATACAGGATCATTAATATGCAATGGTCTAACATCTACATCCATATACTTGGTCTCTGGTAATTGAAAATCCATTACATCTTCATCCTTTGACAACTCCTTTATAAGATCAATATCCTCTGATGAATCTTCAATGATTACTTATGCATTATCATTTGTAAGATCAATTGGATCTATTTGGCCTATGCTTTCCTTTATCTGATCAGTGATGGTTCACATTGATTCTTTGTTGCATCAGTTTTCTCGGTAGTAGATATGTCAAATATATCTCTCCATTTTTCATTAGTTTCCCTATCCACGTATAGTATATCTCAATTCATGACTCTTAGGGATCTTTCCTTGACTATAAAAATTCTTGCATATTTATGTAGTGCTTCACTAATCTCAAATGGTGCTAGGTTAGGACCAGTATGTACAAGTGACCTCTCTCTCATTCCTCTTTTAGCATTAAGTGCGTAATTCTATCTTGCATTAATTTTATTATATATTTATTCTAGTATCCTATTTGCTAGCTCTATTGGGGTCAATATTTATCTCATTAATATTACCACCATAGCTTCTTCAATCTTTTTCTTATCTTCATCATTCCTTTTCTCATACTTTGCTTGCCTAAAATCTCCAAGTCTTCATGTATTCTCTAGCTCTTCCATAAAATCATGTAGACTTTGTGGAACTCTAGAAAACTATGCTACAGGTGTTGACTTATCTTCCTTTAGTAATTTAGTTTCACAGTCATCCTCAAGTATTAACTTCCTCCATGAACATATAACTTGTATTCCTCCTCGGGTTCACCTGTATGTTATCCCTTTTGGTTGAGCTATTACTATAGCTTCCTTCTATTTGATTTCACTGAAGATTTGGGTTTTCTTCCACTACCTCTCATACTCAGTGAAGTTACAAGTGCTATTTCTTTGTGAGAAACAACAATAGCTTTCTCATCATGGCAGATTTTTGGTGTTTCAGAGGGCTTAGGTGGTTTCGTATAGGATTCAAATGTTTTAGAGGTTTGAAATAAATTTTTTTGATTGTCAAGGGGTAATACTAATTAAATATATTATATTATTTTTCCATTTCACATTACATGTATCCTTTCTCAGAATAAAATCCACCTTTCTCTTTGAAAATAATAGAGTGTATCATTTTGGTTAATATCATACCAATAGTCTTAGAGAAGATCTTACAAAGGGTATTTCATAAGGACATAAGACACAATTCTACAAATGAATAAAAACTAAGAAAGTATGATTCATTTCAGAAAGGATGGTCTTATTTCTACGGGCTTCCTCAAGTGCAAGATGAAGATATTTGCAAATAAAATCCCAACATTTTTGGAAGTATAAGGTAGTATAACTATCCAGGGGTAGGGATTTGTCCTTGAGAAAAGGGGAAAGAATACTTCTTTCAACTTAGATAAAGTTACATTACCCATCAATATTTTATCATCCAAGCCAAAAATAGATTGGGGAGCACAATCCAGAAAATTGCCCAAAGGAAGGACTGCAGATTTAGAAAGCATATGTTTAAAGTAAGAATTACCTTCCTTTTCTATCTTAGAACTATAAACTAAAAAAAATTTGTTAGCATTATAAATGGATTCTATACTTTTTCCTTGTCTTTGTTTTTTCGTGGAGGCATGTAAAAACCTAGTATTTCATCCCACTCCATTACCATATTTCCCAAGATCTATTCTTCCAATATATTTCTTCTCAAAGCATAAGCTTTCTAATTCCATTTTAAGGGATCTCTCCAATACAGAACTATTTTGTCCCATTCCCATTTGGATAATAATATTATTCAAATAAGAAATTTCCTTCTCAACTCTAGATTATTTTGAGAAAAAAATTTTAAACTAGAAGAGATTCAATTCTTTGATTTTCCATTACAAAAAGGATAATTTTTTTACCAATTGGAACATTCTTGAACAATCAAAGAATGAGGTATTATCCAACCAAAATTTTAATGTAGGAATTAAATAAGCATCCCAAAACCACATAGGTTTAAATTTAAACAAATCTTCATGGTATTTTCTAACCTCAAGTATGGAAAAATAATTAGAAAGTGATCCAAACCTAGATTAGAAATAATTGAGGAGGGAACATCACACTTTATAAAAATCCAATTATCTAAGATAATAAAGCTTTCTATCCTTTCAACAAATTGGAAAAAATCCATTATGCAATTAGACCAAGTAAATAAAGAAATCTTAGGCACACAATCCATTATATCATTAAAAGTAATGAAGGAGTCAAAGTCCTCCATTACTTTCTTTATAGGGATTATACCTCTTTCTTTCTCATCTTCACTTAGAAAAATATTAAATTCTATTGCTACAATAATCCTACGCTTTAAAAGTAGCGTCATGAGAAAAGATAATTGATTCCTTGACATTCTATTAGGACCATATAAATTCAAAGGATAGAATATGAGTCCAGTAGATTTACCCAAAACCCAGAACAAAAGATACTAAACTAAACAAGAGATACATTTAAATTCTAATATCATTTATCCACAAAGAATCTAATCCTCCAAATACACCTTTGACAAGAAGACAAATGAACTTCCATCAATATCAATATCAATATCAATAGTATGTAGTTGATGTTTAATTAAGTGTCTCTTGTTAGGGGTATTTAAAGCACCTAATATTCCAATTTAGGATTATCATTCACCTCAAGGGGAGGCACTTGGTCCTCTCTTTCTATTAGATTTAATTTGAGAAGACTAAGCAAAAAACTCAAGTTGCAAATTTATTTTGTGATAGAGGCCCTTGTATTTGAAGGACCAAATTGTCTCTTTTCTAGGATTCTTTCTAAAAACTTAATTTTCTCATTTCTTTTTGTTAGTGTATTTAGTTAATTACACTTGTGCTTATTAATCCTACTTAGTAATCCATTTTCATTTGACATTTGTCTACACAAGTTGTCATTATTTATGAGTTGTTAAAGAGGTGTATAGAGAGGTGTCGATTCTATTTCGACACCTCATCCTACATTCGTAAGAGGCAACTTGCCACCACTCATTGAGTATTAGAGTCGAATTCCAATCAATCACATCTATATATATTTAATTCTCCAATCAATAAAATGGTCAACTTTGTGCTCTCTTAGATTCTAGGTTTTTACATGGTATCCTGCCGATTTGAAATATTTGAAAGTTTATATCTAACAGCTCAGTCAATTGGCAAAGGGTTTTGAACCATCAGTCATTGCAATCCTATTCATTGCCTATGCATGGCACCTTCATTGGCATGTGAGCTATCGTCTGTATATTTGGCAGGGTGTCATGCACCTTTCTTGGAGCCCCACCTCTGTTGAATATTTCTATATGGACATGGATGAAGGTTTAGAATCCACCTCAAAATTTATACTTGACCCAAAGATGTGCTCATTTTTCCAAGAATGCAATATAATAGATGTTGATACCTTATATTTAGATATTTCTCAAAATAATGACCATATGTGAAAGGTTGAATATCACAGTGAGTATGTTGATCATAATGATAAGATACAATAATACTTTGAGCTAGAATATGAAAATTTTGCTTTCCAAGAACATGATAAATTTTTACCTAACTTGCATCAACAAAGAAATGATGAGTGTACTTTGACTGTGAAAACCAATGTTGAGGTAATATTTGATTATATCAATTATGTGGTTCAGTATGAGTGTTTTCATTTTTCAGCCTAGTTGGATAAAGTTTTTCAAAAGTACAATAGTGGGCTAGATTTTGAAGAGTGCTATGTTTTGTATGATGAAAATGATATGGGTCTTCTATGTAAATATAATATTTTGAACTGATCCACGATGTTAAACTTTAGAATGATATAGAATATGAATTTATAATTGATTATAAGAGCATGTGGAGTGATGATAGTTATAGTAAGCATAAGAAAATGTATTTTAATGAGTTTTTTAGTTTGATCATGCTATTGTGTGATGAAAATCAACTTTATAACAAGGTCAAGTATTGATTTTATCTTTTTACTGTCCTAGGGCCACCAATAGAAGGTTAAGTTTGATTTTTAAAAGTAATGTAAATATAGAACCCAATAAAATAATAAGGAATATGGTCTAATCGCTAGAGATCTGAAAACTTGTCATGCCCACATGGGGCATATATCCCCAACTATAGCCATTGTTGGAACTATCAAATTTTAATAACTTTAGAGTGACCATGTTGAAATTTTGACTGATAATTGCCCTAACGAATTACTTGGAAAGGCCCATTGAAAATATTTTTACAAAATTGCATTTTAACATCCTCACTATTGGAAAAATTTTCAAACCCCATAAACAAGAATAACTTATTGTGTGCTTCAATTGAATCCTTTGAAATATTGCAAAGGAGGTTACAAAAATGCGGGGTTGCATATAAAGTGGGATATTGTTTGTCCTTGGGTTTCTGCTGAGGTATTAATGCATAAGGAGAAAGGACCATGGGATTGTGAGGTACAAAAAGTATCAATAAGCTACAAGGATAAGGCAGTGCAACCTGACTTTACACTGTTCTTGTTTAAAAAATCTCAAAATAGTTGTAGAACGATGGAGTCATGTAAAATATTCCTAACAAAACAAAATGATGGTGCCCCATGTTTCCTTGGGGAAAACGGTAATATGAAAAGGGAGTTCATGGAAATATGGGGCTTGTGTACTCTAAAACCACACAACAAAATGAGATGTACCATGGCCTTCTGATGTGCATAAAGTGATGCAGGGAAGAGCTAAGTGGAATAGAGGGGTGAAGTTTTGAACACTTATGGATATGAGAACCCTGCATTTCTATATGGTTTCACTTGAGTGTACGAAGAAGAGAGAGGAAATATAGAGAATAATATGGAATGCAGGATGGACCCTGCCATACCACTTAGTTTTTTGAGAAGGTGTGTAAAGAAGAGATGAATCCTAGGGTTTTCATGCAATGTAAACAAGAAGTATGCACCCTGACATTCTGCTAGAGGAAAAGTAGGTAACTAATTGAGTAGAATAAATGCATGGTATGTATTACAAGTAAAAAATTTGAGGTCCCGCATTTTCATGATGGTTGTTCATAGCTAATGTATTTGCTAGAGGAAGAGCAGGGTATATCATATGTGCATGCATGATGAGGTCCAACAATACTCAATATTATCATATAATGATATATGGCACCACATAAGCACCACATTGCCAGATGAGAAAGCTCAAGGAGATTTGACAATGCATTTAAGAGGCATTGTAAAGAATTGGGAATCCCAATTGTAAAATGACATTTGCATGCCAAATTACAGAGAGATTTCCCACCAGTAAGGGCATCTATAAATTTACTCTACTAGAAGAAGGATTTGGGATATCAGACCGAATCACATTTTAGCAGAGATCCTGGCAGTTTTGAAATATTTTCTATAAAAATTGTTTAGTGCATGTTTCATCAAGGAAAATTCCATTTCAATCCCTTAATTGGTAAGTTTCAAAAATATGGAGGGAAAAAATTTAGAATAAAAGAGATAAATACCCTATGGGGTTTATTGAGTTTTTCATTCAAAATCATTTTCTCTATGGTATGAGAAACATGAGTTTATCCATGAGAAGAAGGATTCAGTTGTTGTTAATAATATGTTAGGAGATATACAAAGAATATGGTTGCAAGGAGGATTTTTGCAGTTATAGAGATATCAAAAGGATCATAGTTGGATATAGTGATATCAAAAGTTTCAAGTGCAAGAGTAGGCTCTATTTGCCTCTCAGAATGACAATTATCTTTCTTCACCGCCTCTCACTCTTCCTTTCATGGAAAATTTCATTGGAAGGCCCAGTTGAACGACCAGGAAATGAGGATCCATGGATATTCATCACCCTCTAAGACTCATCAAGATCCTATCATTCAGTGAAGGAATAAGATGAGAATAAATAACCCATGGTCTTCCCTTAGCTGCAGGAGGCTACAAAACTTGTATTTTTTTATCCTCTGTAACATTAACCATCCAAGTGTGATGGTGGCCTGAATTATAGATTTCATGGGTTCATCAAGTTGTTTTTACTTAGGAGAGCTACCAGTAAGCCAGCGCAAAAACTACACTAGAAGAAAAAATGGCGGAAGACCACCCCTGATGGACAACTCTCTTTTTCACATAACCAGTGGTGGTTACCATATTCTAATAGGTTTTGATGGCCAGTAGATTTTAGTATCCCTTATTTTCTTATAAAAGGGATTCCAAGGCCAAGCAAAAGGGTTTTGAAATCTTCTCAAAAAATTTGTAAATAAAGTCTATATTTTCCAAGTTTGGAATATCATGTGCAGGTTATAGGAGTTAGTTTCTTGAAAAACAATCAGTTAGATTTGTATACATTGTTACACTTTCATAAAGTTATCTCCAATTTTTATACATCTAATCATTCGAAATAAATACATCAAGGATGTTTCATTTCATCTTTGCAAATTCCCTCGAGATGTGTTACATATTTAATGTTTTATTTTAGAGAAACAATTAAATCTCTTGGTTCAGGTAGCTGTGATCTCTTGTATGTGACTAGAATATCTAAAGAAGAAATATATGATTTCATTAGATGACTTGTTGATGTTATACATCATTATCTCGTATGTCCAATAGCTAAATTTTACTTGTTGATAGGCTTTCTTTTATCATTTCACTTTTGACTGTATGGATAGGATTAGGCATTGGTGTTTGTACAACTTGTTGTATTTTTAGAAACATTCATTAAATAAAATAATTTTACCTTTCATGCTTTTAGGAGTAGAATTATATTAGATTTTTTTCTTAGCATGCTTAATGCAAGTGAGACCAGCATAGGGTTGAAGAATTCTAAACACCCATGATCCATAAATCTGAGAACTATTCACCATCATAGTATGTATGGTGTAGTGTGTCAAAGGTTTATTGAATATGTAGATATGTATTTTTGGAATATCCTCCTTAGTTTGGTGATTCTCAAAGTGAAGAAGACATTTGTACCTTGTTAATTTATGTTTTCCTTCCCTATGAGAAAAATCACTTATAGAAGTGATTCTTTGCTAGAAATTATGTTTCTTCATGTTCGAGAAGAAATGAATGTATGCTTTTTTACAAGGGAAGGAACAAACTAAAATTTTATAAAACCTTTTGAGATGTTGTAGCACAATATGGGGTACATTTATGAAAAATATTTTAAATTTTGAATTACTGAATACTTGGCCTAAAGTAGCAGTATACTCTAGAAGAACGTGTTTAATGTTTC
>MU223174.1:4107773-4135039 GCA_018584345.1 Thuja plicata | reverse complement strand
AACTTAGATAAAGTTAAATTACCCATCAACATTTTATTATCCAAGTCAGAAATAGATTGGGGAGTATAATCCAAAGAATTACCCAAAGGAAGGACTACAGATTTAGTAAGCATATGTTTAAAGTAATAATTACCTTCCTTTTCTATCTTAGAGCTATCAACTAACAAACTGTTGTTAGCATTATAAATGGAGTCTATCCTATTGTCTTGTCTCCTTTTCTTGGTGGAGGCATGGAAAAACCTAGTTTTTCTATCCCACTCCATTACCATATTTCCCAAGATTTATTCTTCCAATATATTTCTTTTCAAAGAATAAGCTCTTCTAATTCCATTTTAATGGATCTCTCCAATACAAAACTATTTTGGCACATTCCCTTATGGATAATAATCTTATTTAAATCATAAATTTCCTTCTCAAATCTAGATTTTTTTGAGAAAATGTTTTTAAAATGCAAGAGATTCAATTCTTTGAGTTTCCCTTTCAAAAAGGATAATTTTTTTACCAATTGGAACATTCTTGAACCATCACATAATGAGGCATTATCCAGCAAAAATTTCAATGTAGCAATTAAAGAAGCATCCAGAAACCACATTGGTTTAAATTTAAACAAATCTTCATGGTATTTTCTAACCTCAAATATGGAAAAAGAATTAGAAAGTAATCAAAACTTAGATTATAAATAATTGAGGAGGGAAAATCATGCTTTATATAAATATAATTATCTAAGATAATAAAACTTTCTAGCCTTTCAACAATTTTGCAAAAGTCTATTATGCAATTAGCTAAAGTAAATAAACATATATTAGCCACACAATCCATTATATCATTAGAAGTAATGAAGGAATCAAAGTCGTCCATTACTTTCTTTATAGGGATTATACCTCTTTCTTTCTCATCTTCACTTAGAACAACATTAGAATCCAATGCTAGAATAATCCTAGGCTTTAAAAGTAGCTTCATGAAAAAGGTAATTTATTCCAAAGACTTTTTTCTCCTTGACATGCTATTAGGACCATATAAATTGAAAAACTAGAATATAAGTCTAGTGGATTTACCAAACACCCTCAACAAAAGATACTGAATAGAACAAGAGATAAATTTAACTTCTAATCTATCAATTTTCCACAAAGCATTTGATCCCCTAAACACACGTTTGACAAGAAGAGAAAGAAACTTCCATCAATATCAAAATCAATAGTATCTAGTTGATATTTAATTAAGTGTCTCTTGTAAAGGGTATTTAAGCACCTAATATTCCAATTTAGGATCATTGTTGACCTCAAGGGAATGCACCTAGTCCTCTCCTTCTATGAGTTTTAATTTGAGAAGAATAAGAAAAAAAATCAAGCTGTAAATTTATTTTGTGATAGAGGCCCTTGTATTTGGAGGACTAAAATGTATTTTTTCGTGACAAAGAGTAAAAGTGATTGGTTTGAATATATGCATCTATTTATTTGATAGTTTTATTCTTTTTGTATTTTTTACACACCCCCCCCCCCCAAGAAAGAGTGAGACAAGAGGCGAGACATAGTTCAAATCTATTTGCATAATTGGTATTTGGCACAAATTTAAACCCTTATTGCTTTCTATTATTCAATCAGCTAGTTCAACTGATAATGCTAAATTAGATTTATGTATGACATTTTGGAACAATTGAATAAATTGATCATCTGGGAAGATTTAATTTTCCATCACCTCCAAATCCAAATGCAAGGAGGAAATTATCTCATTTTGCAATAGCAACAACGGAGGGAATAATTTTCCAGGGTGGGAGAAATGAGGAAATAGGTAACTTTGTATGTGATTTCAAAGAAGAATGATTCATAGATACATCTCCTAGGGAGATTTTATTGGAGGAAGGATGGATCATCCTAACCCAAATCACCTCATCAATTTGACGAGTTTCCAAGAGATTATTGAAGGTAGCGTGGTCCAGAATTATACCTTCCTATGTTTCCCCAATGACAGAAGTCTGATTCAAAATATGGATCATGCTTCCCTAAACCAACCTAGATCACCTTGAGACATTACCATAGGTTTCTTGGAGGAAGTGTGGTCCTATGAGACACCTTTGAAGATATTTCTAGGAGATAAAATAATGCTTACATAAAGCCGGGAAGATAATCAGTTATTACCTCTTTCCCCTATCAAATTATCTCCCTATAAATCATATTAAAGAGTTTGCCTATCACAAATGGCAGTAATAGGTGGAAAAGGAAAACTTTTTCTAGACCCATTCTGGGGGCTAGAAGGCATATTAGATAAAATAGGAGAATCCCTAACTACTTTATTTTCATTACCAAGAACGATTTCAATTTTACTACAATAGAATTTTCCAAAACTAAAGTTGGAGATAATTTAGAAAAAATGTCTGAATCAACAAGAATAGATGATTTCAAAAAGACAAGTTAATATTTTACAATAGCTTGGTATCATTTACCATCTATAGAGGTCAAGTTAATAGAGTGGAAAGTGATTTTCCCCTTTTCCATTAAAACAAAATTTTATAGACAAAAACCCTTGAAACATAATTACTATGGCATAAAAACACACCAAATGAATTGTTTATCAACTTTAAAATGGAGTTGTTTGTAAATTCAAGAGGAAGGAATGACCTAGTTTAAAATAGAAAGGAATTAGACATGTAAACCCCTATGAAATTGCTAACAAGGGTTTCCAAGGGAAGACCAACAAAAATTTGTTTTAAAAACCAATAAAATGATTTTAGCAAAATTTTGTTTCAGATATGGAGCATAAAACAAAATAAAATATATATTTGAAAAAAAGAATCTAAAAATAGAGTGCACTTGGCCAATTTGAATGAACCCATTTTTGGATTTTATTCAAAGATACATTGTCTCCCCAAATTTATACCAAGATTGTGTATGTGTGTAGATCTTTCTTTGAAGTTTACTAATCCTTTATCTACTTTTATGGAGGGTATAGAGACCCACGATTTTACGCTTTCTTGAAATTCCTTGTTTTTCAAAATCCCATATTCACGTGATTTCAACAAAACCTTTTTCGTTGGGTCTTGTGGATGCTTTTTTTCTTGCAACTTTCGTTGATAAATGGTTTCTTTCTAAAACCTGAATTTTCTCCTTTCTGTTTGTTAGTGTATTTAGTTAATTACACTTGTGCTTATTAATCCTACTTAGTCATCCATGTCCATTTGACATTTGTCTACACAAATTGTCATTGTTTATGATTTTTTAGAGAGGTGTCAATTCTATTTTGACACCTCATCCTATGTTCGTAAGAGGGAACTTGCTACCACTCATTGAGTATTGGAGTCGACTTCCAATCAATCGCATCTATATGTACTTACTTCTCCAATCAATAAAATGGTAAACTTTATGCTCTCTGAGATTCTAGGTTTTTACATGGTATCATGCCGATCTGAAATATTTGAAAGTCTATATCTAATAGCTCATTCAGTCGGTGAAGGATTTTGAACCGTTAGTCATTGCAGTCCTATTCGTTGACTATGCAGGGCACCTTCATTGGCACATTGGATGTTGTCTGAACATTTGGCAGGGTATTGTGCACATTGCTCGGAGCCCTGCCTATGTTGTATGCGCGTAGAGCACCTTCGGCCTGCCTGTGTTCTATGCGTTCGCAACCTTTTCTCGTTGCGTGCAGTTTGAAATTAGAATCGGCCCCTTACTGTCAAAATGGGCCCCTACACACGTCCGAGGTATTTTTGCACTAGCAGTCCTACCGCTTTCTTCTCTCTCACATTTGAATCTTGATCTGGTAGTTGGAAGCTATGGCTAATCGACATCTCTCGGGGAAGACATTTATGGCTCCTCCTCGATGGGTGAAATAAGCAATAATTGTAATAATAGTAAGTCTATTATGGGGCCGAGCGATGTTGAAAATCCCATGGTAGTTGAGCTTGTTGTTACTCCAATGGAGGTGAAAGAGGTCAAAATCCCTTGTCGGCCCTTGTTTGTCCTTAGTGACAGTTTTTTGGCTTCGATTTTTTGTAACGTGGCTTTCTTGCCTTCTTTCTTAGCATTTGTGTCATAACCCAATTTTCCATTCTTTAATTATTGGTGAAAAAAAATGGATTTCAATTTTTACTATGGAAATTTAAAACTTCATTCACATATCTTAGTCCTGGATATGAATGAAACAGTTATAGAAGAAACGAGGAAGAATATAAAAATCTAAAAACCGTTTCTTGAAGGGGATTTTGAGGAATATACTTGGTGGCATCATTTTATTGGGGCTGCTTCATTCTTATTGGGGGGAGGATGAAAACTGTAGGGGATATTTTTTTGGGAATATATGTGTGAACCAGGAGAAAGGGGATTTTACTCTGTTTAAACCATTTTTGGATCATATATGAGTAGAGGAATGGAAAGAAACTGGAAACTCTATCAAAGATACCATTTTTTGTTATTGCTTCTTTGTTGTACTTTGAAAGGCTATTCTTCTTATCTTCTATTTCAATCTTAGCTAAGGATAGTTGTGGAAACCGTAGAGATACCTATTTTAAAAATGAGGTTAAGTGTTTGTCAGAACTCAGTTTAGAGAGATAGATATTTGGATTGAAGAGCAAAAATAAGCGCCTTCAATTGAGCGGAAAGGAAAAATCATGGCAGGAAGTGGAGATAGGAGATCTCATACTGTTTTGGTTCCTATCCCTACCCGAGGGCATATCGACCCTATGATGCTGCTCGCCAAAAAGCTGGTTGAACACAGATTTGTTACCACTTTCGTCCATACCGATTACCACTATTATCATATTATACAGGCCAATAAATCTATGGACAAATATTCTCTTTCTGGGCATCGTAATATTTGCTGGGTAGTCATCCCAGATAGCCCTTCTCCCACTGATACTCACACAGACATTGTCAAGTTGTTGCAGGTGACAGAAAACATCATCATGCCCTTCATTGACAAGCTGATTGGGAAGATGAGAAGGCAAGACCCTCTGGAGGACATTTGTTTGATAATGTACTACATGGACGCCGTGTCGGTGAGATGGAAAATTTTATGGCTGCTTCACTCAAGGAAGAATGTAGATCTCTATGAGCATTGCAGGGTGCCTTCATGATCCTAGTATACAACTAATTTAAAGGTTAGTATTTTAATTCTATTATATCCATAAGATTTTGCGATAAATGTCTTGTTCATTTTTCGAATGTTATGCCATGTCAAGAGCACACTGGCAAAGAATTTATTTCTACGAATTGGGAGATCTATTTTCTTGAAAACTTGTTGTTACTGCATTCTTTGAGTTGACATATCCTTGAAACTTTCTATCATACAGTTCTCATACCTTGTGTGTGCTTCCAAGTTTCGCATGCGCATCTACCACCTCATTACCAACAATAGTTTTTGACAAAATCAAATGCGCAATGGTTTCTTATATGTTGGATGTATCAACTTCAGCTATTGGGGCATTGTGTTTCTTTGTCTAATATTCTGTCATGTACATTCTTTCAATGTTTATCTATCCTTTTTCATGTGTAAACTTCCTGATTCCTTAGTTAGGTCATGCATTTGGGGGTAACCATTGGTTCAATTATGGATTTGGTAGTATTCTTTCCAGACGTGATTCCATTTCCAAGTCTTATTGAACCAGCCAATCGACACTCTTCTTTATTTATGACTCTTGTGTCGCTTAATCCATTTGACAGTTTGGTCGAACCTTTTTTTTCTTTCTTTTAATTTAAGGGAAATCATTTGTTTTTTTTGTCAACTTGTACATTCGACATTTGACGTAGTTGACTGACCTCCCTTGTCTTGCGGATATTGTAGATATGAAATTTCTATCGAGGATGCAGTCCTTACATATGGTATCGGAGCTCTGGGTTCCACTCTAGGGCCTTGAATTCTCTATGCTTAATTGTGACCCTTAGTTGCACAATATGTGTAAGTCAACTAATGCTTAGTCTATGTACATAAGTGATAGCCCTATGTGTTGATCATTAAGACCCCTAGTTATGGTGTCTCCTGACCAAAAAGGAAAGGATGACTCTTGCAGCAAGTTATACAAGTGAAAACAATCACTTTCAGGACATTACCTCTTGTGTGTATGTGAGGCTTCTTGGTTTTCCTTGTTCTCTCCCGAAACTATAAATATGAAGATATTTCTGAAGTGCTTAAAAATGGTGTATTTTTTATTTGTGTAGTTGTGTTTTCTCAAATTGGAACTATGGTGTGAGTAATACACTTAAGGTTAAATGTTTATTTCTCTGAATGTGTGAAGCAAGAGAGGCAATAAATCTCTATGATTTATTGGTGTAGTTAATTGATGATCAACTTTTACACTAAGGATATGAATATACATGCTAAAGATTGAGGCTGGGATGAATGGAAATTATATATGTATGTACGATATTGTGCAATGATATATTTTACATGTGTGATGCAACCAAAAGAAAATGAAATTACGAGATAGGTCATTTGAGAAAAGTATTATGGAATAAATCTTCATGAGATTCTTGGGAAAAGAACCTAACATGTCATGTAAAAAAAAAACATAAAATTTTATAAAAGTAATTGCCTGTTGCAAAGATATAAAAAAATAGAGAGAATTATCAATGTTATGTTGCATGAACCAATGGCATGTGATGCTATATAGTGATGTGATCTTTGGGATGTATATTTTTTGAGTGTTTGGTCATGTTCATAAGCACACCTTCGACACAAGGTGTCGTGTAGCTTCTACTCCCTCTTTGTGTCTATTGATAGTCACTCTGTATATGTAAATTGGTTTTCATTTTGGTTATGTTATTTTCAACTTTGAAAGTGAAGAAGGACTAGCTTTAAATTATAAGTTTCTTGTTACTATCTAGCCAAAAAGTTTTTGTGTATTTATCGAATATGGTTCTTGTTGACATTTATTTCTTTTGATTTTTCTCATCTTTGTGATTTTGAGTTGAAATTTGTGAACTTTGGATTTGAGATTTCTTATGATCTTGAGGTGGCTAGGATGTGTATTTTATGTTTCTAGTCTTGTGATGTGAAGTGATGTTCTCTATCATGTTCAATGTGGAACATTGATAGAATGTATAAGGGAGTAGATTGCGAAGATCATACCATTCTTATTCTTGCAATCAATTTTTTCTTGAAATATATCTTATCAGTTAAGAAATGTTCAAAGTAAATTAGCATGCATGTGGTCATGAATATTAAATATGCATGAAATAATTAGTATTGATCAATATGCTTTGATGTGAGTTTCGATGCTACTAGGAGCACTGCATGGATATTCTTGAGATGAAGGATTCCATGAGAAGGGTACATTTTATGGCCCTAGTATGATATTACTAGAATATGGATTATTATGCATGAGGCATTTCATGAAATTATATTGAGGTAATTGAACTTGATGTATTATGTTGATGCACTTGATGTTCGATGAGTAGGTCGGCATCTCTTGATGAAAATGGGCTAGAGTTATTTTGCGTTAATATACTATTTGTGTTCTGGAAAAAATGTCAACACTCTTTTCTCTTATGTATTATGTTTCATTTGTCCAGTTGGGTTGAATTATGTGATTACGTACACTATGAATGCAATGGTCCATGATGAAAGACATAATTCCTTTAACTAGCCGACTTGTTGTGTGATTTCAACAATTATGTTTAATGCATTATTGCATGAAAATAAAATATATGATAGGCATGAGTTGCATCATTTTTACTTACTAATTATGAGAATTGGAAAGCTTACCTTATAGTGACGGGTGGTGAATGTGGGAAAAATAGGGAAGGGTAGAAGTGATGTTTTGTTTTCCACTCTACTTTTTTTTTCTTTTTGGAAAAAATAGTTGAGCCATTATAACTTTTTATTATATATTTATTTCAAAGGCTCAGGAGGGAAATAAATAGTCAAGAAAACCCTCCTTCCTTGCCATTACATACAATTATAGACATTACAAAGCCAATAAGGCCCAAAAGACCAAATTCTAAAAACTCTAAACCCTATTTCCAATCTACTACCAGCAAAAGGATTGAAAACCTTACATTTTCTGCTTAAAGACATCAACAATCCTGCGATATTCATTAGTCATCTATTTTTAATACACACACTACCAATCCGTGAAGAAAGAAGCCCCAAAATTCAAAATTTAAAACAACACAGACAGCAACTTATCCTTTCACTTTTCACTTTGTCAAAGACTTGCCACAAATGGATGTGGCTGATAGTGCTTGTGAAGTGGATGCAATTGGAGATGTGGCATTTGAATCATCTTCAACATAGGCTAGCATAGTTGAGAACCTATCAAACAGAAAGAAGGCATTTGTGACCATTCCACTAGGCAAGATATCCATAAACTTTATGATTTCTTTTCTTAAATGTATGACATCCTGACCTTGCAGTGATAACTTTAGTCTATCATAGAGGCGTACTATTTCCTTTTTATTATCCAGCTCTTCTAGATGGAAGAGGCCCCCGACCCATGTCGTGGATGACCTCAGCTAATAACCATTGATCACTTCTTGTAGCTCCTCCACCGAGATGAAATCCTTTTTCAGAATCTTATTGGTCATTCGGAAGAAGACATCAAAATCTGGCACCATGTCGTACTAGTTTGAGAGAAAAACTGAAACCACTTGGGTGTGTATAATATGTCTAGGTGCATCTGGGAGCATGATACCATCTCTTATTATGCCTCTGATAGCATCAATTACTGGCTTCGAAAGGTGCTTAAACGTCATGTTCATCTGACAACCCAAATATGGGCCTGAGATTGGGTGTTCCCAATGTTGTACACTCAGGGATACTCTCAATTTTAACTCCTTGTAATCCATCAACCTACCTACTTAGCCCAAATTTGAGATAATTCAAAAAATTAATAGCAAAATTGAATAGTCTTTGGGGGGATAAATAGGCCTAGACTGATGTACGTGTTATGCTTAAAGGAAAAATGTGACTTCTCTTGAAATAATGACCACGTGTATTTTAGATTCTGAAAATCTTGGGACTTGGCTCTTGATTAATTATGGCATTTAAAAAGGATATTTATCTCCTTATTTTCGTCCTTCTTGACACAAATGAAATCTCATGGATCGACACCTCATCCCTTTACCACATATCACATTAAATCGCATTTACCCTTCATTGAGATCTAACCCTTACACTTGTGGTAAAGAAAAATACTCAAGGGTAAGGTTGCCACCAGTATACTTACATACATTGCACTGACGTTGAGTTACCTGATATGGCCAGTTGTGGGCAATTATATCCCTACGATGTCCACTTTAATTTTTTGATCATGTTGCATTTCACATTCTACCTTTAGATACTCTGGAAATTCTGATGGTTGGACTTGTACAAAATCTCTCTCCCAGTCCATCTTATTTCCCTCGGCCCCCAAGTTTTCTAACTAGTCGGCTAGTTTATTCCCTTCTCTTTAGCAATGTGACAATGCGTACAAAGATAGGTCCGGAAGGGTTTTAATCACTTCCTGTAAAGTATATTTTATTTCCCAACTAACTGTAGATTTTTTGGCTAGGTATGAGATAATTAAGAGTGAATCCCCTTCAATATGAATATTCTTTACTCCCAGTTGGATTGCCATCCTGACACCACACAAGAGTGCACGTGCCTCCGCTATGTTATTAGTTCCTTCAAGAAAATTGCAATATGCAGCTAATAATATAGACTTATCTTTCTTTCTCAGGATGAAACCCGCTCCACTTCTCCCTGGATTTCCTTTACTTGCTCCATCAAAATTTGATTTGATTTGATTGGAGTGTGGTGGAGTCCATTTAATATCTTTTCGCAATTGGTTTTTTGGCATATTCCCAATCAGGACTCCTAAAAATGGAATAGAGATTTGAGTCCATCTTTATAATATTACATTATCATAAGATGTGAAAGTCGATGATATGGTCTTCACCTTTGACACATGAGCATTCACCATTTCTGAGGCGTATTTCTCCACCAGATTGCACACCAAACTTACCGAGGAGACCTGTTTCCTGAATATCCTCTTGTTCCTCTCCCACCAAATGCACCAGACTACGGTTGTAGGGATAACTCTCTAGAGGATAGAAAAAAAGGATTCTTGATGCAACATAGGCCACTTTTGCAGAATCATTTGCAATGACTTGTGTAAGGGACCATTCCACCCTAGTTTACCTAGAGCCCATTTCCATATTTCTTGGGAAAAGTCACAATTTAGTAGAAGGTGGTTTGTATCTTCTAGAACTTTAATACATAATAGGAATGGGAATGTGTCCATGATCCCCAAGCATTTAAGTCTTGAACTTGATAAGATCCTATCTTGAATTGCTAGCCAAATGAAAACCCCCAATTTTGGGAGTATGGCACTGTGCCATGCAAAATAGAAATCAAAATAAAGACCATTAAGGTCAATCATGAAACAAGATACATAAGTTTCATCAAACAAACTATCGCTCTATAGATCCATGTCTCATAAGCCCTTGAACAATTTTTTCTCTATAGATCCCCATCTCGTAAGCCCTTGGAAAAATGTCCATCTATAGATCTTTGTCTCATAAACCCTCAGACAAATGTCCATCTATAGATCCCTTTCTCAGAAGCCCTCGGACAAATGTCCCTCTATAGGTCCCTATCTCATAAGCCCTCAGACAACTTTCCATCAGCTATCTCGAGACGAGAGTGTGGCTTAGGCATTTTTCTACCCAACCATAAAGCCTTACACTTCCTTGGGATTCTACCTCTTCACAAAATTCCCAACCCTGCAGCCTATAAAAAAATACAAAAATCAAGGGGTATCTGGTGTAGCCACAAAACTAACTACAAAGAACATATGCCTAATGTAGAACATAATCACGGATGTGGCAGTGAGATGAAACATAGGTAGCATATTTAGTTTCATCAACAAGAAAACATGTGCCAGTAGAAATCTGGTATTAAAATACTTTGGCCAAAGTTGTTTGTATATGTTTTCTTGAATATGCTTCCTATGTTTCATCTCGCTGCCACATCCATGATTATGTTCTACATTAGGCATATGTTCTTTGTAGTTAGTTTTGTGGCTGCACCAGATACCCCCTTCTTTTTGTACATTTTTTATAGGCTACAGGGTTGGGAATTTTGCGAGGAGGTAGAATCCCAAGGAAGTGTAAGGCTTTATGGTTGGGCAGAAAAATGCCTAAGCCACACTCTCGTCTTGAGATAGCTGATAGAAAGTTGTTTGAGGGCTTATGAGAGAGGGACCTATAGAGGGACATTTGTCTGAGGGCTTCTGAGAAAGGGATCTATAGATGGAAATTTGTCTAAGGGATTATGAGACAAATATCTATAAATGGACATTTGTCCAAGGGTTTATGAGATAGGGATCTATAGAAGAACATTTCTCTAAGGGCTTATGAGACATGGATCTATAGAGGGATAGTTTGTTTGATGAAACTTATGTATCTTGTTTCATGATTGACCTTAATGGTCTTTATTTTGATGTATATTCTTTATTGTATGACATACTTGATGCATTTGATTTTATGTAATGAAGAATTATCATGATGTATTGAAATACTTATGCACGGATTAAGCACAATTATATAGATGAAATTATGAATGCTTATTTATGTTAAGATGTAACAGTTATTCGACTCACACTATCTTAGAGATGTAAACATATATGTTATGATGTATTGAATTAAAATTTCTCTATTAATTCTTGTTCTCACAAGATGGGCATGAGGGCCTAAGTCACATAAATGAAAACTAGATCCACTAATCTTACAGGTGATTTGTGAGCATGCATGACTAATTTTATCACTTAGTGCATAACACATGTTTTAGATGGTATGTATAATGATTTACATTATTTATTTGAGATCAAGTTATGATCTAAATCTAAGTTGAGTTAAGAAATTATAGTCTTTATGTGATTATGTTGCCCCTTGATATTGAAATTTAAAATATTTTCTCGTTTTGAGGTATTGACATTGTGAATGAGCTAAAACTATTGTGAGTGTAAACATATGATTATGATAGGAAATTACTATGAAGGATCCAATAATGTGGTCAATTCAATGGGATGCCAACATATGGTAAATAAAGCATAGGTATGTGCGTGCTTTGTTGTGATTTTAAGGTATTATGCAGATTTATTTATGAAAGCGTTGAAATAAGAGACTGCTAGATTTGATTAGATTATGATAATGACTTGAACTAATACTTTGGTGTTGTTCCTATAAACAGATGGAATGACACATCATAATAAAGAGGAATATTTTTCAGAGAGAGGTATGCTAACCTTAAAAAACTAGAAGGTAGTAATGGAATTCACACACTCACTAGAATTTGTCTGTGATTCTTGGAAACCAAGTTTTATTTGGTGCTTTCTTTAAATGTGTGCGTACAATATCTTTACAAAAATGATTTGATGAATATGTGTGTTACTTTAAGAAAATTTTATAAATTGAAATTTTGAATGCATGGAGAAATGAAAAGTAGAGCATAAATTCCCCAGCAAGCCAAAGTCATGATATTGCTATTAGGACAAATAATTCTCAATGATTTTTGCATTCTTACACTATCCTGAATGTTGTAAAAACAAAGAAAAGATAGATTACATTTAACAAATTATTTACCTTATGTTTTTATTATTTCTCTTATGATATGTTCCTATTGATGCATAACAAATTATTTCCCTTATGTTTTTATTATTTTTCCTAAAGTGTTATTGTCTGTATGGGCTCTTTTGACAACGTGTTAGGATTAAAAATAAATAAATGTAAGAAGGTAATATTTTGAAAAATATTTATGTAAAATGATGGTGTAATTAAGATGTTTTATGACCCTCTAATATGGGTATCCTCATGATAACTCTAGATGGTCTATATAAATTAGGTTTTTACATAAACATACTACCCTAGCATGCAATTTGAAAGGATTTACAATTAAGTTGGCTCATAATATTGTAATTTATATTTTCATGCAAATATTGACTTTTCATAGTACCCTACCATGGAATCAAATCATTCTATTTTTATGTTAATGTAAATGATGTCAATCTAGAATCACCTTTGATTCTATTTGGTTGGAGCATGGCATCCAACATCAAGGGGATTGAATGAAAGCATAAAAGAGACCTATAATGAGACAATAATATATTTTATCAAAGGATCTACAAGAATGCACTAATCCTAAATTATTTAGTTGGTATCTATAAATGGATATATGAGTTGCACCACAATGAGATTTGAATTTACAAACAATGCAAGGTAACATAGACATAATTAGGTGTCGTAATTATGATGCAATAGTCTACCTAGATATATAATACCCTCAACTCATTTTCAAATAGGATAAAAAACTATTTTGATTAAAAATAGTCTACCTAGGTGCTTCAGAAGGTAAATTACAATTGTATTCTTATGCAAAAATGCTCCTTGATATATGAAAAATAACTAGAAAAAAATTTTATAGCTAGAATTATCTCATATTTCCTTGTTATATTTTTCTATAAAGTGATATGGTCTGTACGGGTACTTTTGAGTATTTGCTAATTTATGGTTATGTACTCTTTACTCAAGCACCTAGGTAGACTATTTTTATAAATTTAGAAACACAATTTAAAATTAACACGTGTGAGAAGGTAATATGTTAAAAATGATTATGTTAAATGATGGTATAATTAAGATATTCTATGATCCTCTAATATGGATGTTCTCATGATAAATCTATATGGTTTAAATAAATTAGGTTTACAATACTTAAACATATTACCCTAGCATTTAATTTGAAATGATTTACACTTTAGTTGGCTCATAACATATTTAAAGGAATATTTTTTTATGTTAGGCATCTATAAATTACTCATAATTTTTTTTAAAAAAACTAGACCTTCCATTAAATTTAAAAGAACCAAATTCCTTAGATTGACTACCAAATTATCAAAACTAGAATTCTTCTTTACGCACCACAAAAAAAATAGTCTCAAATAACTTTTTTAGTGTAATTATTTAATTTATTTTTACATGGGCTTATTAAGCCTAATTAGCCATCCATGATCATTTGACAATTGTCTACACAGGTCGTTATTATTTAGGAGTTGTCTAGATATGTGATAATTCTATTTCAACACACCACCCAAGTTTAGTAGGCTATTTTTCATGACCACTCTTGGTTGAGGAGTCCATCCCTACTTTCATGGTTTCACTTTCACCTATATGTAGAGGCTTTTATTTCAGGTTCATCTTCAGTAGGTGGATCACCTCAGTATCTAATGTAGCGCAAAACCTTCAGAAACAACAATTCCAAAAAAAAAACAATACCAAAATAACAGAACTTCATATTCTCATTAACTACGTCCAACTTACTCTTCCTCTACAATGAAAGAAAACTCCTACTTATTACAATTCTGAAAATTGCCATATTTGGCAGATTTTCAGGAAAATCATTTTTTTTCCATTTTTGGTAAATTTCAAAACTCATCCTATGAATTTTAATTTTTCCCAAGAAAATCCCCCAACTAAGGCAAGATGAAGTGCCAACTAACCCACGAAATCAGAAACACGATTTCAGATTTATTACAAAAAGTAATTCTAAAAACTGGAAAGAAATAGAAAAAGTCAATTTTGGAGGCCACTATGAAATTTAAGGCTCCCAAATAATGTCAAAATGACCTCCAATAGAGCTACCTCACTTGGAAATATTACTAACTCTTTCTCATGCATCTTCCTGTAAAATTTCAGCAAAAACCCATATTCGAGTCAACAGTTATGACCTCCGGAAGTTGCTGCATCAATATCTACAATTCCTCGCAAGGTGTCCTACCTTATGACAATGAAAAAATGCCATGTTAGGGTTTATCCAGCCTCTTTTCTTGTTCCTTCTGTGCATCAACATGAAATTTGCAGCTATGTGTCCATACCTTCCATGTGATAAACATGAAATTCTTGTAATATAGTCCCATAGTATAGAAATGCCTGCTTAGTTGGTTTTAGCATTCTCTCAGTTAGGATTCCAATTGTCATTTATTTTCTTTATTTTGCACTCTTCAGCTTTGTGTCCAAACTTATTACAATTCTTGCAATAAACATCAAAATTAGGTTTCGTTGTGTTGTTAGAAAGACTAGTTCTCCATCCTAATGCTTTACATACCTATTGCATTTAAAGAAATAAGAATCAAAATTAGGTGTACGTAGTAATTTACCTTTCCTACTCCTACAAACATTAGCACTATGTCAAAGATTCCCACAATAATTGTAGCTAGTTTTATTTTGTTTCAGTGGGAGTGAAGTACTTTCATCTTTATATGCTTTTAATGATTCTCCTTTCTCGGTGGTGCTGTCCTCTTTGAATCCTATTCCTGTTTTGTCATTCCTTTGTTTTCAATTCTTCAATTATTGATCTAGAGATTTCAGTGCTTCTTTGTTTCTTTTCAGTATTGCATTTGCATCTTTCTTGGCTTTCATTCTTTTATCCATTCTTTCAATTTCAACTTTCAGTTCTTGATTCTTAAACTCTTTTCTCGTGTTATCTTGATTTGCACTTAGAAGCTGATCAATCATTTCATAGTGAATTTGCGTCATTCTCATGATCTCATTATAATTTTCAAATAACTTCATTTCAACTAATATTTTATCATCTTCTACCATTTTATTGGCATCTTCAACAATTATTTTTTCCTTCAAATAATTCAATCATTCTTATGATGTTGGTTTCAAGATCTATCTTCATTAGGTCCAACTACTTGGTAAGTGTATCATTCTTTTCTAGTAGTTCTTTTGTAGCTATCCCAGACTCATCAGTAACACTTCATTCAGATGTTGTTTCAATTGTATCAACTTGTTCTTCTATAACCTTTAGTTCATCATATATTTTCAATCTAGCCCTTAGAGACTTCTCAATTTTCTTCTTAAGATACATGATTGACTCTCTTGCACTTTCCAGCTTAGCTTCAAGACCATCAATTCTTTTGAATTACCTAAAACTTTCCAAGACTAGGATCTTTAATTGTTGGGTGGTCAAACCTTATAACTCAAGAGAAGAAGCTATGATACCAATTGTTGGAATGACTATGGAAAGTTGGGACTGAGAGGGAAGGGGTGAATCAGTACCACATAAACTTTTATAGCTGAAACTGTCAATAACCATATACCATTCCTTACTGTTTACCGAATTCAATAATTTTAAATAAAACTATTATAGTGCTTATCAAATATAACATCACAATATTCAAGTAAATGAACTCATAACTCCATGTTTTTTCTACGCATAAATCCTTGGTTAGAGGAAAAAAATATGTTGGGGATGACACCCACAATCTTCACTAGTTGTAGTATAAAGGGTGCTTGTTTAGACCAAGTACAAAGATTAGCCATTTTGATAGCTTACCCAGTTAAGAGTATACAAAGACTTGTTAGGTATACCTGGTTAGAGGATTTTATAATCTCTACACTTAGATATGTACCCTGTTAAAGGTTTTACAAATATTAGATTGGTTAATATCTACCCAGTATGGGGTTTTTTAGCTATCAATACAATAGTATTAACAACTTATCAATGAATGCTATATTGTATCAATAACAAATGATAATAAAACTCTGTGCTCTGAAATATTGTATTACCTCAATTACAAACTTTAACACTGCTCAAATTCTATTTGCTATAGCTAAATATCACATCGGTGCTCTACTCTAATCTTTATACTTCAATATCAGCCTTCTTTGTATTATCTTTTTTTCTCCTCTGTCGTCTCTTTTTTGTTCTGTAAATCATCCTTTAAGTATAATATTTACTACCTCTTAATCTTATGTGTAAGGTCATTGATAAATTATTTCAACTGTTAAATCTGAGTTTCTGATCGGTGGCTATGTCACTTTACGTCGGTACTTGGTGTTTTTCTTGAAAATAACAATCTTTGATTAACCGCTTAATCTACATCTCAGATCTTCTCTTTGAATTATCTCGATTGTTGATCATATAAAAAATTGATCGTCATGCATTGTAGAATCATAATTAATACTGTATCAATCCATTAAATGCGCCCTTATCACTTTAATATCAATTAAGTAACTTGGTAGAGTAATTTCTCTTCGCTCGGTTAACTTGGTCTTTTACTAGTCATTAAATTTCAACTCAGTGTACTTCATTTGCACTCAGTGTTCGATAAACAGTAGGCGCTCGGTGTAGTTTTTGTGCTTTAACAACTTCACTGCCTTTCTCGGTACACATTACTAACTGCTCATATATATCCTTTTCTAGTTTTCACTAATTGAATCTTGTGACTCATATGACTTTGTCTTAACTAATGACAACAAAAAATTCTATAAAGATAAAAATCTCCGCTTTGACATGAGTTGAGCATTTTGACAAAAACTTCAAAGTCATCAAAACTTAGTAACTCCCATTGGATGTTACTCTCTATACAAAATATGTACAACTCTTCTCCTCTTTTTTTCACATATATACTTTTTTTTGTATTTTGTATTGACTCTATTTCTTTTATTTATTATTTTCACACTATCTATATTTCCCCATTCTTTGACAAAAAGTCTCAACAGTAAAACTTAAATATCAAATTTCCATTTGTACCTCTATTGTAATCTGGAAAGTATAGTCTCCCAAGTATCTTTGAGATTCTTTAGTATCACAATATGTTCATTGATCTTTCAATAAATTGAAACTATAGTATCCAGGGTGCTAACCTATGGAAAACTTGCTAGTTATTTTTGTTTCTTTAGATGTATTTATATTGATTGCATATAAGGAATAATTAGTCCTTGAAACTCAAGCAACTCTAATCTGATCTTGTCTTCCTTCCCTCTTAATGAGAGCTAAACTCCCATGAGTTCCTGTATCATTGAGTAACATGTCTGGAGTTCCCTAGACTCGATAGTTATCTTCGCAAGATGCTCATTTATCTCTTTCTCAGTATCTTCCTCCTTCTTCTTAATTTCCTTGGTATAGTTATAAAGAATACAAATTTTCTGAAGTAATGAAATGATAGACTACAATTGTTCTTCAACTTTGGAAAATAACTCAGAAAGAGTTACCTTTGCTATAGCAATGTTATATATTAGGTCCTCCATCAATTTTTTCTTCATTGATTCCTTCTGAATATTCAACATATATTCTATCATGTCCTTCTTTGGTCCTTCGAGCTATTGGACTAGATTTCCAACTTGGTCTAATATTGGCTCAAACTCATCAATGGTAACATCAAGAATAATCTCCTGGAAAAATTCTTTCACATATTCTAGTATATCGACCTTTTTATTCTTCTCCAATAGCTTTTCCTATTCATATTTTCTTCCAACTAAATTGGCATAGATATCCAATTCCTTGGGCTTCATTTTTTGGGGGTCTACTACTAGTATTATGATAGTTTCATTCAAATCAATAATTTGTTTCCTTTCCTTACTCTTCTTATTCTCACTTAATTTGCCCTCTCCAGTAGAGCGTTTAGAATGTGATGCCAGTGTTGTATCTTGTGACTCGGTATGGTGACCAACTATGCTCTCCTCTGCTTTCACTTCCTCTTGTTGTTATTCTTCTTCCTTCTCTACATCCTTGCCTTTTTTTATTCCTACAACATTTATTTTTCTCTATTAGGTGGCTTTGGATCATTCTGAACATTTGATGTGTCGGTCATTGGTGTGTTCAAGCTATGTCCTTAAGTTTCGATTGGAGCTTCCAACTCGGTATCCTTATTATGTTCAGCCTTAGGAGCCACAGGTTTATCAACATTTATATTGTCTATGTCAACTGGCAGCTCGATTTCCATAACTTATGTAACTTCGGTGGTACCAATCTGCATACTAGAATAGCTTTGTATTTGTACCAATACAAGATCATTAATATGCAATGGTCTAACATCTACATCCATACACTCGGTCTCTGGTACTTGAAGATCCATTACATTTTCATCCTTTGACAACTCCTTTACAGGATCAATATCCTTTAATGCATCTTCAATGATTACTTCTGTATTATCAATGGTAAGATCAATTGGATCTATTTGGCCTATGCTTTCCTTTATCTGATCAGTGATGGTTCACATTGATTCTTTGTTGCATCACTTTTCTCGGTAGTAGATATGTCAAATATATCTCTCCATTTTGCATCAGGTTCCCTGTCCACATATAATATATCTCAATTCATGACTCTTAGGGATCTTCCCTTGACTATAAAACTTCTTGCATATTTTTGTAGTGCTTCACTAATCTCAGATGGTGCTAGGTCAGGACCAATATGTACAAGTGACCTCTCTCTCATTTCTCTTTTAGCATTAAGTGCATAATTCTATCTTGCATCAATCTTATTATATATTTATTCTAGTATCTTATTTGCTAACTCTATTGGGGCCAATATTTATCTCGTTAATATTACCACCATAGCTTCTTCAATCATTTTCTTATCTTCATCATTCCTTTTCTCATACTTTTCTTGTCTAAAAGCTCCAAGTCTTCCTGTATTCTCTAGCTCTTCCATAAAATCATGTAGACTTCATGGAACTCTAGAAAACTATGCTACATGTGTTGACTTATCTTCCTTAAGTAATTCAATTTCACTCTCATCCTCAAGTATTAACTTCCTCCGTGAACATATAACTTGTTTTTCTCCTTGGGTTCACCTGTACGTTTTACCTTTTGGTTGAGCTATTACTACAACTTCCTTCTATTTGGTTTCACTGAAGATTTGGTTTTTCTTCCACTGCCTCTCATACTCAGTGAAGTTACAAGTGCCATTTCTTTGTGAGAAACAACAATAGCTTTCTCTTCATGACAGATTTTAGGTGTTTCAGAGGGCTTAGGTGGTTTCATTTAGGATTCAAATGTTTTAGAGGTTTGAAATAAAGTTTTTCGATTGTCCAGGAGTAATACCAATTAAATATATCATATTATTTTTTCCATTTCACATTAAATGTATCCTTGCTCAGGAAAAATCTACCTTTCCCTTTGAAAATAATAGAGTGTATCATTTTGGTTAATATCATACCAATAGGCTTAGAGAAGATCTTATAAAGGTTATTTCATAAGGAGATAATATACAAGTCTACAAACGAATAAAAACTAAGAAAGTCTGATTCATTTCAGAAAGGATGGTCTTATTTCTAAAGGCTTCCTCAAGTGCAAGATGAAGAGATCTACAAATAAAATCCCAATACTTTTGGAATTATAAGGTAGTATAACCATCCGGGGGTAGGGATTTGTCAAGAAAAGGGGAAAGAATACTTCTTTCAACTTAGATAAAGTTACATTACCCATCAATATTTTATCATCCAAGCCAGAAATAGATTGGGGAGCACAATCTAGAAAATTGCCCAAAGGAAGGACTATAGATTTAGAAAGCATATGTTTAAAGTAAGAATTACCTTTCTTTTCTATCTTAGAACTATCAACTAAAAAATTGTTGTTAGCATTATAAATGGATTCTATCCTTTTGCCTTGTCTCTATTTTTTTGTGGAGGCATGTAAGAACCTATTATTTCATCCCACTCCATTACCATATTTCCCAGTCTATTCTTCAAATATATTTCTTTTCGAAGCATAAGCTCTTCTAATTCCATTTTAAGGGATCTCTCCAATACAAAACTATTTTGTCCCAATCTCTTATGGATAATAATATTATTCAAATTGGAAATTTCCTTCTTAACTCTAGATTATTTTTAGAAATTGTTTTTAAAATGGAAGAGATTCAATCCTTTGATTTTCCCTTACAAAAAGGATCATTTTTTTACCAACAGGAACATTCTTGAACAATCAAAGAATGAGGTATTATCCAACCAAAATTTCAATGTAGGAATGAAAGAAGCACCCCAAAACCACATAGATTTAAATTTAAACAAATCTTCATGGTATTTTCTAACCTCAAGTATGGAAAAATATTTAGAAAGTGATCCAAACCTAGATTAGAAATAATTGAGGAGGGAACATAACACTTTATAAAAATCCAATTATCTAAGATAATTAATATTTCTATGCTTTCAACAATTTGGAAAAAATCCATTATGCAATTAGACCAAGTAATAAAGAAGTCTTAGGCACACAATCCATTATATCATTAAACGTAATGAAGGAGTCAAATTCCTCCATTACTTTTTTTATAGGGATTATAGCTCTTTATTTCTCATCTTCACTTAGAAAATAATTAAAGTCATTTGCTACAATAATCCTAGGCTTTAAAAGTAGCGTCATGAGAAAAGATAATTGATTCCAATGATTTTTTTTCCTTGTCATTCTATTAGGACCATATAAATTCAAAGGATAGAATATGAGTCCAGTAGCTTTGCCAAAAACCCAGAACAAAAGATACTAAACTAAACAAGAGATACATTTAAATTCTAATATCATTTCTCGACAAAGAATCTTATCCACCGAACACACCTTTGACAAGAAGAAAAATGAACTTCCATCAAGATCAAAATCAATAGTATGTAGTTGATGTTTAATTAATTGTCTCTTGTTAGGGGTATTTAAGCACCTAATATTCCAATTTAGGTTATCATTGGCCTCAAGGGGAGGAACTTGGTCCTCTCTTTCTATGAGATTTAATTTGAGAAGCTAAGCAAAAAAATCAAGTTGCAAATTTATTTTGTTACAGAGGCCCTTGTATTTGAAGGACCAAATTGTCTCTTTTCTAGGATTCTTTCTAAAACCTTAATTTTCTCATTTCTTTTTGTTAGTGTATTTAGTTAATTACACTTGTTATTATTAATCCTACTTAGTCATCCATTTCCATTTGACATTTGTCTACACAAGTTGTCATTATTTATGAGTTGTTAAAGAGGGGTATAGAGAGGTGTCGATTCTATTTTGGCACCTCATCTTACATTCGTAAGAGGCAACTTGCCACCACTCATTGAGTATTAGAGTGAAATTCCAATCAATCACATCTATATATATTTACTTCTCCAATCAATAAAATGGTCAAATTTGTGCTCTCTTAGATTCTAGGCTTTTACATGGTATCCTGCGGATTTGAAATATTTGAAAGTTTATATCTAACAGCTCAGTCAATTGGCGAAGGGTTTTGAACCGTCAATCATTGTAGTCCTATTCTTTTCCTGTGCATGACACCTTCATTGGCATGTGAGTTGTGGTCTGCACGTTCGGCAGGATGTCGTGCACCTTTCTTGGAGCCCCACCTCTATTGAAGATTTCTATATGGACATGGATGAAGGTTTAGTATCCACCTAAAAATTTATACTTGAGCCAAAGATGTGTTCATTTTTCAAAGAATGGGATATAATATATGTTAATACCTTATATTTACAGATTTCTCAAACTAATGACCATATGTGAAAGGTTAAATATCACAGTGAGTATGTTGATCATAATGATAAGATACAATAATACATTGAGCTAGAATATGAAAAAATTTCTTTCCAAGAACATGATAAATTTTTACCTAACTTGCATCAACAAACCAATGATGAGTGTACTTTGACTGTGAAAACCAATGTTGAGGTAATATTTGATGATATCAATTATGTGGTTGAGTATGAGTGTTTTCATTTTCCACTCTAGTTGGATAAAGTTTTTCAAAAGCATGATAATGGGCTAGATTTTGAAGACTGCTATGTTTTGTATGATGAAAATAATATAGGTCTTCTATGTAAATATAATATTTTGAGCTGATCCACGATGTTAGACTTCAGAATGATATAGATTATGATTTTATAGCTGATTAAAAGGGCATGTGGAGTGATGATAGTTATAGTAAGCATAAGAAAATGTATTTTAATGAGTTTTTTAGTTTGATCATGCTATTGTGTGATGAAAATCAACTTTATAACAGGGTCAAGTATTGATTTTATCTTTTTAGTGTCCTAGGGCCAGCAATAGAAGGTTAAGTTTGATTTTCAAAAGTAATGTAAATATAGAACCCAATAGAATAATAAGGAATATGGTCTAATCGCTAGAGATCTGAATACTTATCATGCCCACATGGGGCATATATCCCCAACTAGAGCCATTATTGGAACTATCAAATTTTAATAAGTTTAGAGTGACCATATTTAAATTTTGACTGATAATTGCCCTAACGAGTTACTTGGGAAGGCCCATTCAAAATATTTTTAAAAAATTACATTTTAACCTCCTCACTATTGGAAAAAATTTCAAACCCCATTAACAAGAATAACTTATCGTGTGCTTCAATTGGATCCTTTTAAATATTGCAAAGAAGGCTACAGAAATGTAGGGTTGCATATAAAGTGGGATATTGTTTGTCCTCTGGTTTCTGCTGAGGTTTTAATGCATGAGGGGAAAGGACCATGGGACTGTGAGGTACAAAAAGTATCAATAAGCTACAAGGATAAGGCAGTGCAACCTGAATTTACGTTGTTCTTGTTTAAAACATTTCAAAATAGTTGTAGAATGATGGAGTCATGTAAAATATTCCTAACAAAAAAAATGATGGTACCCCTTGTTTCCTTGGGGCATACGGTAATATGAAAAGGGAGTTCATGGAAACATGGGGCTTGTGTACACTAAAACCAAACAACAAAATGAGATCTACCATGGCTTATGATGTGTATAAAGTGATGTGGGGAAGAGATAAGTAGAATAGAGGGGTGAAGTTTTGAACACTTATGGATATGAGAACCCTACATTTCTGCATGGTTTCACTTGAGTGTACGAAGAAGAGAGAGGAAATGTAGAGAAGAATATGGAATGCAGGATAGACCTTGCTATACCACTCAATTTTTTGAGATGATGTGTAAAGAATAGATGAAGCCTGGGGCTTTCATGCAATGTAAACAAGAAGTATACACCGTGACATTCCGCTAGAGGAAAAGTAGGTAACTAATTAAGTAGAAGAAACACATGATATGTATTACAAGTAAATAATTTAGAGGTCCTGCATTTTCATGATGGTTGTTCATCACTAATGTATTTAATAGATGAAGAGAAGGGTATATCATATGTGTATCCATGATGAGGTCAACCAGTACTAAATATTATCATATAATGACATATGGCACCACGTAAGCACCATATTTCCAGATGAGAAAGGTCAAGGAGATTTGACAATGCATTTCAAAGGCATTGTAAACAGTTGGGAATCCCAATTGTAAAATGACATTTACATGCCAAATTATAGAGAGATTTCCCATCAATAAGAGCATCAATAAATGTATTCTACTAGAAGAAGGATTTGGGATATCAGACTAAATCACATTTTGCCAGAGATTTTGGCAGTTTTGAAATGTTTTCCATAAAAATAGTTCAGTGCATGTTTCATCAAGGAAAATTCCATTTCAATCCCTTAATTGGTAAGTTTAAAAAATATTGAGGTAAAAATTTTAGAAGAAAAGAGATAAATACCCTATGGGGTTTATTGAGTCTTTCATCCAAAATCATTTTCTCTATGGTATGAGAAATATGAGTTCAACCATGAGAAGAAGGATTCACTTGTTGTTAATAATATGTTAGGAGATATACAAATAATATGGTTGCAAGAAGGATGCTTGTGGTTATAGAGATATCAAAAGGATCAGAGTTGGATATAGAGATATCAAAAGTTTCAAGTGCAAGAGTAGCCGCTATTTGCCTCTCAGAATGACAACTATCTTTGTTCACCACCTCTCACTCTTCCTTTCATGAAAAATTGCATCAAAAGGCCCAGTTGAACGACCAAGAAATGATGAACCATGGATATTCAACACCCTATAAGACTCATCAAGATCCTATCATTCAGTGAAGGAATAAGATGAGAATAAACAACCCATGGTCTTTCCTTAGCTGCAAGAGGCTACAAAACTTGTATTTGTTGATCCTCTGTAACATTAACCATCCAAGTGTGATGGTTGCATGACTCATGGATTGCATGGGTTCACCAAGTTGTTTTTACTTAGGAGAGCTACCAGTAAGCGAGCACAACAACTACACTAGAAGAAAAAATGGTGGAAAATCACCACTGATGGACAACTCTCTTTTTCACATAACCAGTGATGGTTACCATATTCTAATAGGGTTTAATGGCCAGTAGCTTGGAGTATCCCTTATTTTCTTATAAAATGGATTCCAAGACCAAGTAAAAAGGTTTTGAAATCTTCTCAAAAAATTTGTAAATAAAGTCTATATTTTCCAAATTTGGGATATCATGTGCAAGTTGTAGGAGTTAGTTTCTTGAAGCAACAATCAGTTAGATTTGTATACATTGTTATAGTTTCATAAATTTATCTCCATTTGTATACATCTAATAATTTGAAATAAATACATCAAGGATGTTTCATTTTATCTCTGCAATTTCCCTCGAGATGTGTTACATATTTAATGGTTTATTTCAGAGAAAGAATTAAATCTCTTGGTTCAGGTAGCTATGATCTCTTGTGTGTGAATATAATATCTAAAGAATAAATATATGATTTCATTAGATGACTTTTTGATGTTATACATCATTATCTTGTATGTCCAATAGCTAAATTTTACTTGTTGATAGGCTTTCTTTTATGATTTCACTTTTGACTGTATCGATAGGATTAGGCATTGGTGTTTGTACAACTTGTATTTTTAGAAACATTCATTAAATCAAATAATTTTACCTTTCATTCTTTTAGGAGTAGAATTATATTATATTTTTTCTTAGCATGCTTAATGCAAGTGAGACCGTGCATAGGGTTGAAGAAGTCTAAACACCCATGATCCATAAATCTGAGAACTATTCACCATCATAGTCTATATGGTGTAGTGTGTCAAAGGTTTATTGAATATGTAGATATGTATTTTTGGAATATCCTCCTTAGTTTGGTGATTCTCAAAGTGAAGAAGGCATTTGTACCTTGTTATTTCATGCTTTCCTTCCCTATGAGAAAAATCACTTATAGAAGTGATTCTTTCCTAGAGAAATTGTGTTTCTTCATGTTCGAGAAGAAAGGAATGTATGCTTTTTTACAAGGGAAGGAACAAACTAAAATTTTATAAAACCTTTTGAGATGTTGTAGCACAATATGGGGTACATTTATGAAAAATATTTTAAATTTTGAATTACTGAATACTTAGCCTAAAGTAGCAGTATACTCTAGAAGAACGTGTTTAATGTTTCTAGTTTCTAGCATGGTAACATGACCAAACAATAAAGTATTATCCACAAAAAGGATATGAGACAAATAATCCTGAATACCTAATAATTTGATTCCATTCGAGAGGTTTAATCAATTATCTACTTTAATTGATCTGCAGATGATTTTTTCCATAAAGATAAAAAGGAAAGGACACAAGGAATCTCCCTATCTCAAACCCCTTGAAGAAGAGAAATATCCTCTTGTTTTTATATGTATTAATACTAAAAACTAAGGACAGGATATGAGAGAGGAGATATATTTAGTCCACTTTTGAGAAAAAAACTTCCTTAATATGGATATATAGTTAATACCAATTAAATATATCATATTCTTTTTCCATTTCCAATTTCAAAACGAATTGAAAATAACTAGAGATATAGAGCACAAGATTATATGTGAAGTGATAGCCTCATCTACTGTAGCCTTGCTTTGGGCAAATCTACCTTTCTCTTTGAAAATAATAGAGCGTATCAATTTGGTTAATATCATTGCAACGATCTTAGAGAAGATCTTATCAAGGCTATTTCATAAGGAGAGAGGACACAAGTCTACAATGAAATGAAAACTACGAAAGTATGATTCATTTCAGAAAGGATGGTCTTATTTCTATGGGCTTACTCAAGTGCTAGATGAAGATCTTTGCAAATAAAAACCCAACACTTTTGGAAGTATAAGGTAGTATAACCATCTCAGTGAAAGGATTTGTCAAGGAAATGGCAAAGACTACTTATTTAAACTTAGATAAAGTTAAATTACCCATCAACATTTTATTATCCAAGTCAGAAATAGATTGGGGAGTATAATCCAAAGAATTACCCAAAGGAAGGACTACAGATTTAGTAAGCATATGTTTAAAGTAATAATTACCTTCCTTTTCTATCTTAGAGCTATCAACTAACAAACTGTTGTTAGCATTATAAATGGAGTCTATCCTATTGTCTTGTCTCCTTTTCTTGGTGGAGGCATGGAAAAACCTAGTTTTTCTATCCCACTCCATTACCATATTTCCCAAGATTTATTCTTCCAATATATTTCTTTTCAAAGAATAAGCTCTTCTAATTCCATTTTAATGGATCTCTCCAATACAAAACTATTTTGGCACATTCCCTTATGGATAATAATCTTATTTAAATCATAAATTTCCTTCTCAAATCTAGATTTTTTTGAGAAAATGTTTTTAAAATGCAAGAGATTCAATTCTTTGAGTTTCCCTTTCAAAAAGGATAATTTTTTTACCAATTGGAACATTCTTGAACCATCACATAATGAGGCATTATCCAGC
>MU223174.1:4092255-4107723 GCA_018584345.1 Thuja plicata | reverse complement strand
GCATTATCCAGCCAAAATTTCAATGTAGGAATAAAAGAAGCATCCAGAAACCACATAGGTTTAAATTTAAACAAATCTTTATGGTATTTTCTAACCTCAAATATGAAAAAAGAATTAGAAAGTAATCGAGACCTAGATTATAAATAACTGAGGAGGGAAAATCATGCTTTATAGAAATACAATTATCTAAGATAATAAATCTGTCTAGCCTTTCAACAATTTTGCAAAAGTGTATTATGCAATTAGACAAAGTAAATAAAGATATATTAGGCACACAATCCATTATATCATTAGAAGTAATGAAGGAATCGAAGTCCTCCATTACTTTATTTATAGGGATTATACCTCTTTCTTTCTCATCTTCACTTAGAACAGCATTAGAGTCCAGTGCTAGAATAATCCTAGGCTTTAAAAGTAGCTTCATGAAAAAAAGTAATTTATTCCAAAGACTTTTTTCTCCTTGACATGCTATTAGGACCATATATATTGAAAAACTAGATTATTAGTCTAGCAGCTTTACCAAACACCCTCAACAAAAGATACTGAACCAAACAAGAGATACATTTAAATTCTAATCTATCTTTTTTCCATAAAGTATCTGATCCCCTAAACACACGTTTGACAAGAAGAGAAAAAAACTTCCATCAATATCAAAATCAATAGTATCTAGTTGATGTTTAATAAAGTGTCTCTTGTAAAGGGTATTTAAGCACCTAATATTCCAATTTAGGATCATTTTTGGCCTCAAGGGAATGCACCTGGTGCTCTCCTTCTATGAGTTTTAATTTGAGAAGAATAAGAAAAAAATTCCAGCTGTAAATTTATTTTGTGATAGAGGCCCTTGTATTTGGAGGACTAAAATGACTTTTTTTCGTGACAAAGAGTAAAAATGATTGGTTTGAATCTATGCATCTATTTATTTGATAGTTTTATGCTATTTGGATTTTATACCCCCCTAAGAAAGAGTGGAGACAAGAGGTGAGACATAGTTCAAATCTATTTGTATATTTGGTGTTTGGCACAAATTTAAACCCTTATTGCTTTCTTATTTATTCAATCAGTTAGTTCAACTGATAATGCTAAATTAGATTTATGTATGACATTTTGGAACAATTGAATAAATTGATCATCTGGGAAGATTTAATTTTCTATCACCTCCAAATCCAAACACAAGGAGGAAATTATCTCATTTTCCAATAGCAACAAAGGAGGGAATAATTTTCCAGGGAGGGAGAAATGAGGAAATAGGTAACTCTGTATGTCATTTCAAAGAAGAATGATTCACAGATGCATCTCATAGGGAGGTTTTATTGGAGGAAGGATGGATCATCCTACCCCAAATCACCTCATCAATTTGATGAGTTTCCAAGAGATTCTTGAAGGTAGGGTGGTCCAAAATTATACCTTCATATGTTTCCCCAATGGCAGAAGTCAAATTCAAAATATGGATCATGCTTCCCTAAACCAACCTAGATCACCTTGATACATTACCATAGGTTTCTTGAAGTGTAGTCCTATGAGACACCTTTGAAGAGATTCCTAGGAGATAAAATAATGCTTCCATAAAACCAGGATGATAATCAATTATTACCTCTTTCCCCTATCAAATTATCTCCCTATAAATCACATGAAAGAGTTTGCATATCACAAATGGTAATAATAGGTGGCAAAGGAAAACTTTTTCTAGACCCATTATGGGGGGTAGAAGGCATATAAGACAGAACAGGAGAATCCCCAACTAATTTATTTTCTTTACCAAGAAGGATTTTAATTTGTACCAAGATTGCGTATGTGTGTAGATCTTTGTTTGAAGCTTACTATTCCTTTATCCACTTCTATGGAGGGCATAGAGACCCACGATTTCATGCTTTCTTGAAATTCCTTGTTTAAATAAAAATCCCAGATTCACATGATTTCAACAAAACATTTTTTGTTAAGTCCTGTGGATACTTTTTTTTCTTGCAAATTTCGTTGATAAATGGTTTCTTTATAAAACCTGAATTTTCTCCTTTCTTTTTGTTAGTGTATTTAGTTAATTACACTTGTGCTTATTAATCCTACTTAGTCATCCATGTCCATTTGACATTTGTCTACACAAATTGTCATTATTTATGAGTTGTTAGAGAGGTGTCAATTCCATTTTGACACCTCATCCTAGGTTCGTAAGAGGCAACTTGCCACCACTCATTGAGTATTGGAGTCAACTTCCAATCAATCAGATCTATATGTACTTGCTTCTCCAATCAATAAAATGGTAAACTTTATGCTCTCTAAGATTCTATGTTTTTACATGGTATCATGCCGATCTGAAATATTTGAAAGTCTATATCTAATAGCTCAATCAGTCGGGGAAGGGTTTTGAACCGTCAGTCATTACAGTCCTATTTTTTGCCTATGCAGGGCACCTTCACTGGCACGTCGACTGTTGTCTGCATGTTTGGCAGGTTATTGTGAACCTTGCTCGAATCCCTGCCTATGTTGTATGTGCGTAGAGCACCTTCAGCCTACCTGTGGTCTATGCATGTGCAACCTTTTCTCGTTGCGTGCAGTTTGAAATTAGACTCAGCCCCTTACTATCAAAATGGGCCCCTACATACGTCTGAGGCAGTTTTGCACAAGCAGTCCCACCGCTTTCTTCTCTCTCACATTTGAATCTCGATCTAGCAGTTGGAATCTATGGCTAACCGGCATCTCTCGGGACAGACATTTATGGCTCCTCCTTGGTGGGTGAAGTAAGCAATAATTGTAAGAATAGTAAGTCTATAATGGGGACGAGCAATGTTGAAAAGCCCATGGTAGTTGAGCTTGTTGTTACTCCAATGGAGGTGAAAGAGCTCAAAATCCCTCGTCAGCCCTTGTTTGTTCTTAGTGAAAGTTTTTTGGCTTCGATTTTTTTGTAATGTGGCTTTCTTGCCTTCTTTCTTCAGCGTTTGTGTCATAACCCAATTTTCCAATTTTTTTTATTATTAGTTAAAAAATATGGATTTCAATTTTTATTATAGAAAGTTAAAACTTCATTCACATATCTTAGTCCCGGATATGAATGAAAATGTTATAGAAGAAACGGAAAAGAATATAAAAATCTAAAAACCGTTTCTTGAAGGGGATTTTGAGGGATATACTTGGTGGCATCATTTTATTGGGGCTGCTTCATTCTTATTGGGGGGAGTACAAAAACAGCAGGGGATATTTTTTTTGGGACTAGATGTGTGAACCAGGAGAAAGGGGATTTTACTCTATGTAAACCATTTTTGGATCATATATGAGTAGAGGAATGGAAAGAAACTGGAAACTCTATCAAATATACCATTTTTCATTATTGCTTCTTAGTTGTACTTTGAGAGGCTATTCTTCTTATCTGCTATTTAAATCTTAGCTAATGATAGTTGTGGAAATTGTACAGATACCTATTTTATGTGCTACAGGAGAATGAGGTTAAGTGTTTATCAGAGCTCAGTTTAGAGAGATAGATATTTGGATTGAAGAGAAAAAATAAGCGCCTTCTATTGAGCGGAAAGGAAAAATCATGGCAGGAAGTGGAGATAGGAGACCTCATGCTATTTTGGTTCCTATCCCTACCCGAGGGCATATCAACCCTATGATGTTGCTCACCAAAAAGCTGGTTGAACACAGATTTGTTACCACTTTCGTCCATACCGATTACGGCCACTATTATCATATTTACAGGCCAACAAATCTGTAGACAAATGGTCTCTTTCTGGGCATGATAATATTCGCTAGGTAGTCATTTGAGACAGCCTTTCTCCCACCAATACTCGCACAGACATTGTCAAGTTGTTGCAGGTAACACAAAACATCATCGTGCCCTTCATTTAAAAACTGATTGGGAAGATGAGAAGGTAGGACCCTTAGGAGGATATCTGTTTGATAATAGACTGCATGGATGTCATGTCGGCCAGATGGAAAACTGGATGGCTGCTTCGCTCAGAGAAGAATGCAGATCTTTGTGAGTCTTGCAGGGTTCCTTCTGACAATCCTAGTATACAACTTATTTAAAGGTTAGTATTTTAATTCAATTATATCCATAAGATTTTGTGATAAATGTCTTGTTCATTTTCTGAATGTTATGTGATGTCGAAAGCACACTACCAAAGAATTTATTTCTGTGAATTGGGAGATCTATTTTCTTGAAAACTTGTTGTTACTACATTCTTTGAGTTGACATATCCTTGAAGCTTTCAATCATACAGTTCCCATAGCTTGTGTGTGCTTCCAAGTTTCGCATGCGCATCTACCACCTCATTGCCAACAATAGTTTTTGACAAAAACAAATGCATAATGGTTTCTTATATGTTGGACGTATCAACTTCATCTATTGGGGCATTATGTTTCTTTGTCTAATATTATGTCATGTACATTCTTTCAATGTTCATCTATCCTTTGTCATGTGTAAACTTCCTGATTCCTTTGTTAGGCCATGCATTTGGGGGTATCGATTGGTTCAATTATGGATTTGGTGGTATTCTTTCCAGATGTGATTCCCTTTCCAAGGCTTATTTAACCAGCTAATCGACACTCTTCTTTATTTATGACTCTTGTGTCGCATAATCTATTTCACAGTTTGGTTGAGCCTTGTTTTTCTTTCTTTTAATTTAAGGGAAATCATTTTTTATTTTTGTCGACTTGTACATTTGATGTTTGATGTAGTTGACTGACCTCCCTTGTCTTGCAGATATTGTCTATGTGGCATTTCTATCGAGGATGCAGTCCTTACATATGGTATCAGAGCTCTGGGTTCCACTCTAGGGCCTTGAGTTTTCTATGCTTAGTTGTGACCCTTAGTCGCACAATATGTGTAAGTCAACTAATGCTTATTCTATGTACATAAGTGGTAGCCCTATGTGTTGATCATTGAAACCCCTAGTTATGGTTTCTCCTGACCAAAAAGGAATGGATGACTCTTGCATCGAGTTATACAAGTGAAAATAATCACTTTCAGGACATTAACTCTTGTGTGTGTATGTGAGGCTTCTTGGTTTTCATTGCTCTCTCCGTAAACTATAAATATGAAGATATTTATGAAGTGCTTGAAAATGGTATATTTTTTATTGGTGTAATTGTGTTTCCTCAAATTGGAACTATGGTGTGAGTAATGCACTTAAGGTTAAATGTCTATTTGTCTCCATGTGTGAAGCAAGAGAGGTAATAAATCTCCATGATTTATTGGTGCAGTTAATTGATGATCAACTTTTACACTAAGGATATGAATATACATGGCAAAGATTGAGGCTGAGATGAATGGAAATTATATATGTATGTACGATATTGTGCAATGATATATTTTGCATTTGGGATGCAAGGGAAAGAAAATGAGATGACGAGATAGGTCATTTGATAAAAGTATTATGGAACTAGATCTTCATGAGATTCTTGGGAAAAGAACCTAACATGTCATGTAAAAAAAAATGTGAAATTTTCTAAAAGTAATTGCATATTGCAAAGACATAAAAAAATAGAGAGAATTATCAATTTTATGTTGCATGAACCAATGGCATGTGATGCTATATAGTGATGTGATCTATGGGATGTATGTTTTTCGAGTGTTTGGTCATGTTCATAAGCGCACCTTGGACACAAGGTGTCGTGTAGCTTCCACTCACTATTTGTGGCTATTGATAGTCACTTTGTATATGTAAATTGGTTTTCATTTTGGTTATGTTATTTGCGACTTTGAAAGTGATGAAGGACTAGCTTTAAATTTTAAGTTTCTTGTTACTATCTAGGCAACAATTTTTTGTGTATTTATCAAATATGGTTCTTGTTGACATTTATTTCTTTTGATTTTTCTCATCTTTGTGATTTTGAGTTGAAATTTGTGAACTTTGGATTTGAGATTTCTTATGATCTTGAGGTGGCTAGGATGGGTATTTTATGTTTCTAGTCTTGTGATGTGAAGTGATGTTCTCTATCATGTTCAATATGTAACATTGATAGAATGTATAAGGGAGTAGATTGCGAAGAACATACCATTCTTATTCTTGCAATCAAATTTTGCTTTAAATATATCTTATCAGTTAAGAAATGTTCGAAGTAAATTAGCAAGCATATGGTTATGAATATTAAATATGCATGAAATAATTAGTATTCATCAATATGCTTTGATGTGAGTTTCGATGCTACAAGGAGCATTGCATGGATATTCTTGAGATGAAGGATTCCATGACAAGGGTACATTTTATGGCCCTAGTATAATATTACTAGCATATGGATTATTATGCATGAGGCATTGCGTGAAATTATATTGATGTTATTGAACTTGATGTATTATTTAGATGCACTTGATGTTCGACGAGTAGGTCAGCATCTCTTGATGAAAATGGGCTATAATTATTTTGTGTTAATATACTATTTGTGTTCTGGACAAAATGTCAACACTCTTTTCTCTTATGTATTATGTTTCATTTGTCCAGTTGGGTCGAATTATGTGATTGCTTACACTATGAATGCAATGGTCCATGATGAAAGGCATAATTCCTTTGACTAGCTGACTTGTTGTGTGATTTCAACACTTGTGTTTAATGCATTATTGTATGAAAATAAAATATATGATATGCATGAGTTGCATCATTTTTACTTACTAAGTATGAGAATTGGAAAGCTTACCTTCTGGTGACGGGTATTGAATGTGGGAAAAATAGGGAAGGGTAGAAGTGATGTTTTATTTTCCACTCTACTTTCCAGTAGAAATCTGGTATTAAAATACTTTGGCCAAAGTTATTTGCATATATTTTCTTGAATATGTTGCCTATGTTTCATCTCACTGCCATATCCATGATTATGTTCTATATTAGGCATATGTTCTTTGTAGTTAGTTTTGTGGCTACACAAGATACCCCCTGCTTTTTGTATTTTTTTATAGGTTGTAGGGTTGGGAATTTTGCGAGGAGGTAGAATCCCAAGGAAGTGTAAGGATTTATGGTTGGGCAGAAAAATGTCTTAGCCACACTCTCATCTCGAGATAGCTGATGGAAATTTGTCTGAGGGCTTAGGGACATTTGTCTGAGGGCTTATGAGAAAGGGATCTATAGATGGACATTTGTCTGAGGGCTTATGAGAAAAATATCTATAGATGGACATTTGTCTGAGGGCTTATGAGATAGGGATTTATAGAGGAACATTTTTTCGAGGGCTTATGAGACATGGATCTATAGAGGGACAATTTCTTTGATGAAACTTATGTATCTTGTTTCATGATTTACCTTAATGGTCTTTATTTTGATGTATATTCTTTATGTATGACATACTTGATGCATTTGATTTTATGTAATGGAGAATTGTCATCATGTATTGAAATACTTATGCCCGGATTAAGCACAGTTATATAGATGAAATAATGAATGCTTATTTATGTTAAGATGTAACAGTTATTCGACTCACATTGTCTTAGATATGTAAACATATTTGTTATGATGTATTGAGTTAAAATTTCTCTATTAATTCGTATTGTGACGAGATGGGCATGAGGGCCTAGGTCACATAAATGGAAACAGGATCCATTAATCTTATAGGTGTTTTGTGAGCATGCATGACTGATTTTCTCACTTAGTGTGTACCACATGTTTTAGATGGTATGTATAATGATTTACATTATTTATTTGAGATCAATTTATGATCTAAATCTAATTTGAGTTAAGAAATTATAATCTTTATATCATTATGTTGCCCCTTGATATTGAAATTTGAAATATTTTCTCATTTTGAGGTATTGACATTGTGAATGAGCTAAAAGTATTGTGAGTGTAAACATATGAGTATGACAGGAAATTAATATGAAGGATCCAATAATGTGATCAATTCAATGGGATACCAAGGTATGGTAAACAAAGCATAGGTATGTGTGTGCTTTGTTGTGATTTTAAGGTATTATGCAGATTTATTTAAATGAAAGCGTTGAAATAAGAGAATGCTAGATTTGATTTTATTATGATAATGACTTGAACTGACGCTTTGGTGTTCTTCCTATGAACAGATAGAATGAAACATCATAAGAAAGGGGAATATTTTTGAAGAGAGGTATCCTAACCTTGAAAATTTGGAAGGTAGTAATGGAATTCACACACTCACTAGAATTTATCTGTGATGCTTAGTAACCAAGTTTTATTTGGTGCTTTCTTTAAATGTGTGCGTACAATATCTTTACAAAAATGATTTGATGAATATGTGTGTTACTTTAAGAAAATTTTATAAATTGAAATTTTAAATGCATGAAGAAATGAAAAGTAGAGCATAAATTCCACAGCAAGTCAAAGTCATGATATTGCTATTAGGACAAATAATTCTCAATGATTTTCGTATTCTTACACTATCCTGAATGTTGTAAAAACAAAAAACAAAAAAAAAGATAGATTGCATTTAACAAGTTATTTCCCTTATGTTTTTATTATTTCTCTTATGATATGTTCCTATTGATGCATCGGGATGATGCATTGTTTCAAGGGGAAAGGAATAACCCAATTTTCCATTTTTTAATTATTGGTGAAAAAAATGGATTTCAATTTTAATTATAGAAAGTTAAAACTTCATTCACATATCTTAGTCACAGATGTGAATGAAACAGTTATAGAAGAAACGAGGAAGAATATAAAAATCTAAAAACCGTTTCTTGCAGGGGATTTTGACCAATATACTTGGTGGCATCATTTTATTGGGGTTGCTTCATTCTTATTAGGGGGAGTATGAGAACCATAGGGGATATTGTTTTTGGGAATAGATGTGTGAACTAGGAGAAATGGGATTTTACTCTATTTAAACCATTTTTGGATCATATATCAGTAGAGGAATAGAAAGAAACTGGAAACTCTATCAAAGATAACATTTTTCATTATTGCTTCTTAGTTGTACTTTCAGAAGCTATTCTTCTTATCTGTTGTTTCAATCTTAGCTAAGGATAGTTATGGAAACCATAGAGATACCTATTTTATGTGCTATAGGAGAATGAGGTTAAGTGTTTGTCAGAGCTCAGTTTAGAGAGATAGTTATTTGGATTGAAGAGCAAAAATAAGCGCCTTTAATTGAGTGGAAAGGAAAAACCATGGCAGGAAGTGGAGATAGGAGACCTCATGTTGTTTTGGTTCCTATCCCTACCTAAGGGCATATCAACCCTATGATGTTGCTCACCAAAAATATGGTTCAACACAGATTTGTTACCACTTTCGTCCATACCAATTACCACTATTATCGTATTGTACAGGCCAACAAATCCATGGACAAATAGTCTCTTTCTGGGCATGGAAATATTCACTGGGTAGTCATCCCAGATAGCCCTCCTCCCATCGATAGTCTCACAGATGTTGTAAATTTGTTGCAAGTGACAGAAAACATCATCATGTCCTTCATTGACAAACTGGTTCAGAAGATGAGAAGGCAAGACCCTCTAGAGGACATCTGTTTGGTAACGGACTGCATGGATGCCATGTCGGTGAGATGGCAAAGTGGATGGATGCTTCACTTAGGGAAGAATGCAGATCTCTATGAGCCTTGCAGGGTACCTTCTGACGATCCTAGTATACAACTTATTTAAAGGTTAGTATTTTAATTATATTATATCCATAAGATTTTGTGATAAATGTCTTGTTCATTTTCTGAATATTATGCCATACCGAGAGCACACTGGAAAAGAATTTATTTCTACGAATTGGGAGATCTAGTTTCCTGAAAACTTATTGTTATTGCATTCTTTGAGTCGACATATCCTTGAAACTTTCTATCATACAGTTCTCATACCTTATGTGTGCTTCTAAGTTTCACATGCACATCTACCACCTCATTTCCAATAATAGTTTTTGACAAAAACAAATGCACGGTGGTTTCTTATACGTTGGACGTATCAACTTTAGCTATTGGGGCATTTCATTTCCTTGTCTAATATTCTATCAAGTACATTCTTTCAATGTTCATCTATCCTTTGTCATGTGTAAACTTCCTGATTCCTTTGTTAGGCCATCCATTTTGGGGTACCGATTGGTTCAATTATAGATTTGATGGTATTCTTTCTAGCTGTGATTCCCTTTACAAGGGCTTATTTAACCAAACAATCAAGTGTTGTGTTAGTTTCTGAGTTACATGAATGATGCCTTATAACTGGTCCATATTTTGTGTATAGAATCTGAGACCCAAATTTTGGAATAAATCCATGTTATTAGAGAGAAGTCTAGAATTATTTTCTTTCTGTATCAGTTGAGATTCTGAAACTAAGTTTTATCAAACACAGAGAATGGGTAACCATCTGTTTCCTTGAGGATTCTTTCTATGAATAAATAGACTGATCAATTAAGAATATTCTATTTTCTATTATAAGATAGATCAGATAAATTAATTATTTTGATATTTATCTTTCCACTTGATACTTATCGAGTTGAATTTAAGGAGAAACTATGACGTTAGTTATGCTGAACTTTTATTAAGGATATAAATGGCACATAAGTTAATCCTTTCAAATCTATCAAGTTAGAATGTTCATAATTTTGACAATAGTGAGACAAATCCAATGAGTGTTCTGTGGCCTTATAAATGAATTCCTAATAGGATAATAATACCAGTTCTTTATGCAAAGATTGTTTTCAGTCTACTTACAAAATTTGATTTATCTGTCATCTAACTGTCACACATTTATGAACTCTCTGATGCTTGATTGATGTAGAATTGAGAACTTGAGGTGTTAGGTACTGATGTTAGAAGGATGATTCTTTATATTGCATAATTATTCTTGGGAAATATGATAGCTTTTGTTAGGAATAGGATAACTTTCGCATGACTATTAGTATCTTTGTGGATTTGCATATGGATTCCATGAACCCTATTTGATTTCCCTATCTTAGTTTTGAAAGGAATATTTCTATAGGAGAAGTGTTTTGGATTCGTTGATGTACTTATATGTGTAATTCAAAGACAAGGAGTGTGATGCTTAATGAGTTTTCAGTAATTCTCTATTGTAACACTGATTGCACAGTTATGATTTTGGAACCATCTTTGATTGTTCTATATGAGATGGAAATGAGAACTTCCAAATGTTTTAGACTACTCATTAAAGGATTTTTTTTGATAAGGAATCAGAATGCTTTAATTTCCTCATATAAAGTTTGTAAGTTATATGCACCAATTCCATTACTCCTCTCAGTTTTTCTTTTTTAGACTACCTCGAGCTGGGCTGGGTATCTTTCATGTCAGGAAAGATTCTGGGGAAGTGTAACTACTTCATGGTAGGGTGGAAACGGGCTCCTACAATATTCTCGCCCTCATGTTTTGTGTGTAATAGATCTCTGGAGCCCCTATCAAGAAGGGCATCATGTTTAGCACATTGGATCTTTGTATCAACCATTGGTCTATTGTATTTATATTGCACTCTTATGGCAGTCTGTCGATGACTTTTGTAAATCTCTTCTTCTTTGTGAGTTATTATCTTATGTTTGTCGCAGTTTGATAGTTTGGTCAAAGTATCTCTTTTGCATTTGTTAATTCAACAAGTTGGTTGAATTTTGTTATGTCTTTAATATATTATGACATGTGATGTATTGGGGTGTTTCAATAGTTGGTCGACACTCTTCTTTATTTATGAATCTTGTGTCACATAATCTGTTTGACAGTTTGGTCAAAGCTTGTTTTTGTTTCTTTGAATTTAAGGGAAATAATTTGTTTTTTTGTCAACTTATACATTCAACATTTGACTTAGTTGACCGACCTCCCTTGTCTTGTAGATATTTTTGATGTGGCATTTCTTTTGAGGATGTGGTCCTTACTTTTTTCAAAGGAGTTAAGTCATCTGCAACCCCCATGCACCAAGGATTGAGTCGCCTGTAGTTTGAAAACGCAGGTTTTGAGTCTAGAAAGGTCATTTTCCTTCTGCCAACGGTGAAGGAGCTGAGATCATCCCAACTCCTTCTTGGGATTTGAGGATTTCATGTTAGAAGAAACTGGTCTAAGTTGTACATACACTTAATTATAAATTGTAATTTTTCTTAATTGTTACGACAGACTATTATGTGTTTGTATGGTAATGCTTTGCTCAATCAAGCAGAATCTTCTTTCAGAAGACATAAAATATATTTCCTTTTTTATTTTAATATAGAGGATTGATTCTATGGACCAGTTTGACATTCAAGTACTCCTCATCAAAATTACAACTGCATTATCAACTTCACAAAGTTTAATCAACAGTGTTTGCACTAGTGGAGTAGTGTCATTTTATTCTATCATGGAGTAAATCTTGATCCATATATCTTGAAAATTTGACAATTCCAGATAACATGAGTCCATCATTAGCAGATTTTACAACTTTAACATGCTTCATAGTTCTTGTCTTCTTAGCTCTTTTTTTGAGGATATTTTATCCCACTTGATGTTTTATCTTCTCATTTTATGAGAGTTTTCATTGTACCTCACTAGTCTAGTAGTTGGGACCCAACTTTTATATTGTCCTCCTAAATTATGCTTAAGGTAGCATGTTAGTGTATTTAGTTGATTATAGTTTTACTTATTAATCCTACTTAGTCATCCATGTCCATTTCACACTTGTCTACAAAAGTTGTGATTATTTAGGAGTTGTTAAAGAGGTGTCTAGAGAGGTGTCGATTCCATTTCAACATCTCATCCTAGGTTTTTGGGAGACAACTTACCACCACTCATTGAGTATTGGAGTCAACTTCTTATTTGACTCAATCACTCACATCTATATGTACTTACTTCTCCAGCTAATGAAACAGTCGACTTTGTGCTTCTAATTTATCTCTTTGATTCTAGGTTTTTACACTTTTTAATTTTAGAAAAAACACATTTTGTCATAGAAAGTAGACCTTCTTTTGAATCAGTCATTCAACTTCATGACGCCATTAAAATCCTTAAGATTAAAGAAAACCTTGATCTACATGCTACCTAAGAAAACCTAAGAAGGATATGACTAAACTATGCCAAACCTAGAATCCTATTAAAATATTTATCCTTTTAAGACTAAAAAGAGGAGTAGAAATATGACCTTTTCAAATATCTATAACCAAATCTATAATATGTTATTAAAGCCCTCATTTTAGGTCACCTTAGATACATCGAATATACAATATATTGTTGAAACACTCATACTACCGCGCGAGTCTATCAATATTTCCCACTCTAATTGTGTGTCATAGAAAAACTTATGAATGGCTCAACCCTAGAGGGAGCCACATTTATCCCCATTTTTAAGTTGACAGGCTTCCAATAGTGGCAACAAGTTTGTTTGTAAACATTTGACCTTTTTGAAAAAGAATTGATAGTCATTTGCATGTTTTATAAAATAAATTGACAATAAAGATAATTGACAAGAGTAAGTGATTACACTGAGAGGCATCTACAGTGACATCAAAAACCTTTTACAATTTATACTTTTCTGTTTTAAATTGACATGCATCTACTGGTTCAGACTTTTAAAGTGTGAAGATTATTTGCCTCTATAATTTGCCAAGCATCTACAGTTGTATCAAACAGAATTTACATATTTTTGGCATTACAAATCTTACATTAAGTAAATGATGAGATTGGAATAGCTTAACATTATATCTTTATAGTTATATATTATTTTTATCAACACACAATCAGTATTCACAATCAATGTTTTGAATTTTTATCTTTTTTCATCCTCCATATTGATTTAAAACTAAGAAATCATTTTAATGGATGGAGAAATAAATATACTCTCATATTTTGGTACTCTAGTGACTTTATTTTCATGTAACGATGTGGATATAATTTATAAGAATGATATCACATTCTGGTGGGTTGAAAATGCGTTTGTCATTTCTTATTTTCTAGGAGTTGATGTTGTATATTGCCCATAGAATTTGAAGTTGTAAATATGATAAAAATAACCATGGTTTCATCCTTATGATAATGGGAATTTAGATTGACTATTTTGAAGGGCATATGTGAAATCATGTTGAAGGGGAGTAGCTCAGTGAAAAGTGAGATATGAGTTTCCATTATGTTTCATTTAAGTATTTGAAGTTCAAAACTCTACTAAAAATTATAATATAGTTATAAAAGGGTTGCAACATTCTAATCATATCTTCCTGTGATTTTTGTAATGGTACAACTAGAGCGTTCATTCCAAGAATAAGTTTTTCCTTTGTGTGAATGTTTCATTTTTCTAGGCACAATGAAAAGATTGGAGGAGTTTTTAGTGGCATGAACAATTTTAGTATTACGATCAATTCCCTTAGAGGAGACAGATTCAGCATTTCATTCGAAACAAGAAACAACTTGTGTGGGTATCATTTTATTTTGGGGTTTTAAAATTCAAGCATATCCACATGATTGACTTAAAATGTTAATTTTGGTTAGTGCAGGGAGCATTTTATCTATGACACTTTGGTTCTTGTAAAAAAAAGACATCAATAAATATATAATTCTCTAATTTTGGTAGACAAAGGAATATTTGAAGAGTAAAAAATTCAGATATACCAAATTTCATTAGAGTGAAGAGGCATTTGATGAGACAAATAAAGATGACAAGAATCCCATGTGCTCATCGGGATGCTTGAGTGAATTGAGTATGGAAAATAAATATTCTTTAAGCATTTTTAAGAGATGTTGTTAATATTAAATTATATTATATAATTTATGGTGGGATATCTTTTGTACTTGTTTAAAACTCTTTTGTATTATCTCAATTGTTACTTCATATTTTGGTACTCTAGTTGCTATATTTTGATGTAAAGACGTGGATATAATTTATAAGAATGATATAAAATTTTGGTGGGTTGAAAATGTGTTTGTCATTTCTTATTTTATGGGAGTTTATATTGTATATAAGTTCCCATGGAAGTTGAAGTTGTAAATATGCTAAAAACTAACCATGGTTTCATCCTTATGATAATGAGAATGTAGATTGACTATTTTCAAGGGCAAATGTGAAATAACATTGAAGGGGAGTAGCTCAATGAAAAGTGAGCTATGATTTTCCCTTATGTTTCATTTAAGTATTTGAAGTTCAACACTCTACTAAAAGTTATAATATAGTCATAAAAGGGTCATAACATTCTAATATCATATTCCTGCAATTTTTGTAATAGTACAACTAGAGCGTTCATTCCAAGAAGCGGGTTTTTACTTTATGTGAATGTTTCTTTTTCTAGTGAGAATGCAAATATTGGAGGAGTTTTTAGTGGCATGATCAATTTTAGTGTCATAATCAATTTTAGTGTTACGATCAATCTTAGTGTTATGATCAATTCCCTTAGACAAGATGGATTTTCCATTTTATTTGAAGCAAGAAGCAACTTGTGTGGGTATCATTTTATTTTGGGGTTTCAAAATTCAAGCATATCCACAGGATTAACTTAAAATGTTAGTGTAAGGAGTGTTTCATCTATTGCACTTTGGTTTTTTTCAACAAAAGACTTTAAGAAATATAAAAATTCTCTAAGTTTAGTAGACAAAGGAATATTTTAAGAGTAAAAATTTCAGATATGGAACCAAATT
>MU223174.1:4057253-4068812 GCA_018584345.1 Thuja plicata | reverse complement strand
CAAGATTTATCATTCAAGCCTTAGATCTAGCCATCATGATGGTGTGATCTTCCTTCAAGATCCTTTGTGCATCCTCAAGACTCTTTCATCATCTCTTCAAGGTGGATTCCAAGAATACAATCATGGATTTTTATGGTTTCTAAAATCCATGCTTTCATATTTACATATTTGCTTACATTTGAATTACAATTACATATCTATTCAATATCATAGCTTCATTGTTAGATTCAATTCTACTACTTGCTAGCATTCTGTACTTTATTGATTTCAAGGTTAATTCCTAAATCAGGATTTGACTAAGGCAAACCCCTCCCCCACAACAAACAAACCTCTTTTCCTTATAGGTACAGGTTCAGAACAATAGATTTGAGACCAGATCTTGATACCCTTTTCGGCAGACTTTCGAGATCCGTGAACAAAGTCACTTTCGGATCTGTGCAGGTCAAGGTCGACATTATTGGGTCAGGGTTGACATTTGTGGGTCAAGGTTGACCTTTTTCATAAGATGAAATCAGAATGGAAAACAATTTCTGGGTTTTGTTCATCTCTACATTTTGGTTCGGTATCAACTGTCAATTTTTCTAGAAACAGTCTACAGACCTCAGAAAACAGCATTCTTTGATCTACAATATTTCAAGGTTAGTACTTTTCTATCATTCATTTAAATTCAAATTCTTAATCATTCTAAATATATCACACATTTACATTCTCACACACCACATTTTAAGAGGGAAACCTAGGATCTCCTTCTTTATTCTTATTTCCAATAGATTGATTCATTTATGTATTGATCATTTTTGGGTTGATCAATTTGGATCCTTCCTTGTGCATTTAAGAATAAAAGGGAATATCTTATCTTTCCCTCCACTCTAAATATTAAATGTAAGGTGATAAGTGATTTGAGTATCAAACACTCTTATTATATTAACATCATTTTTCTCCTTTACATTACCTAAAACTTTCCATGACTAGGATCTTTAACTCTCAGGTGGTCAAACCTTATAACTCAAGAGCAAAAGCTATGATACCAATTGTTGGAATGAATATGGAAAGTTGGGACTGTGAGGGGAGGGGTGAATTAGTACCAAAAAACTTTTATAATTGAAACAGTCAATAACCATATAATGTTCCTTTCTATTTACTAAATTCAACAATTTGAAATAAAACTATTATAATGCTTATAAAATATAATATCACAACATTAAAGTAAATGAACTCATAAATGATTTTTTTTACACATAAACCCTTGGTTAGAGGAAAAAATTGCGATGGGGATGACACCCGCAATCTTCACTAACTACAATATAAAGGGTGCTTGTTTAGAGCTTACAAAGATTAGCCATTTTGATAGCTTACCCGGTTAAGAGTATACAAAGACTTTTTAGGTATGCCTAGTTAGAGGATTTTATAATCTCTACACTTAGAGATGTTCCCTATTAAAGGTTTTACAAATATTAGATTGGTTAAGAACTACCCAGTATTGGGTTTTTTAGCTCTCAATACAATAGTATTAACAACATATCAATGTCTGCTATATTGCATTAATAACAAATGTTGATCAGACTTTCTGTGCTCTAAAATATTGTGTTACCTCAATTAAAAATTGTAACATTGCTTAAATTCACTCTATTGTAGCTAAATATCAACTCGGTGCTCTACTCTGATCTTTGTACTTCAATATTAGCCTTCTCTGTGTTCTATCTTTTTTTCTCCTCTGTCGTCTCTTTTCTGTTCTGTAAATCATCCTTTAAGTATAATATTTACTCCCTCTTAATCTTATGTGTAAGATCATTGAAAAAATATTTCCACTGTTAAATCTACGTTTCTGATCGGTGATTGTGTCACTTTTACGTTGGTACTTGGTGTTTTCCTTGGAAATAACAATCTTTGATTAACCGCTTAATCTACTTCTTAGATCTTCTCTTTGAATTATCTCGATCATTGATAATGTAACAAACTGATCTTCGTGCATTGTAGAATCATAATTAATACTGTATCAATTTATTAAATGCATCCTTATCACTTTACAATCAATTAAGTAACTCGGTAGAGTAACTTCTCTTCGCTTGGTTAACTTGGTCTTTTAGTACTCCTTAAATTTCAACTCAGTGTACTTCATGTACACTTGGTGTTTGGTAAACTGTAGGCGCTCGGTGTACTATCTTTTCTTTACCAACTTTACTGCCTTTCTCGTTGCACATTACTAACTGCTCATATATTTGCTTGTCTGTTTTTCATAGATTGAATCTTGTGACTCATATGACTTTGTCTTAACTAATGACAACAAAAAAATGCTATAGAGATAACAATCTCCCCCTTTGACATGAGTTGAGCATTTTGAAAAAAACCTCAAAGTCATCAAAACTTAGTAACTCCCCTTGGATGTTACTCTCTATACAAAATATGTACAAATCTTCTCCTCTTTTTCTTTTTTTTTCACATGTATATACTTTGTTTTTGTATTTTGTCTTGACTCTTGCTTTTATTTAGTTATTTTCATACTATCTATATTTCCCCCTTTTTGACAAAAAGTATCAATAGTAAAAATTAAATATTAAATTTGTGTTTGTACCTCTATTGTAATCTGGCACATACAGTCTCCCAAGTATCTTGGAGATTCTTTACTATCACAATATGTTCATTGCTATATGTTGATAAATCAACTATAGTATGCAGGGTGCTAACCTATGGAATACTTTCTAGTTATTTTCCTTTCTTCAGATGTATTTGCATTGATTGCATATACAAGGAATAATTAGTCATTGAAACTCAAGCAAATCTAATCTGAGCTTTTCTTCCTCCCCTCTTAACGAGAGTTGAACTCCCATGAGTTCCTGTATCTTTGAGTAACATGTCTAGAATTATCCATACTTTATAGTTACCTTTACAAGTTGCTCAGTCGGCTCTTTCTCAGTATCTTCCTCCTTCTTATTGTCCTTGGTATAGTTAGAAAGAATACAAATTTTCTTAAATAATGAAATGATAGACTGCAACTGTTCTTCAACTTTGGAACATAATTCAGAAAGAGTTACCTTCGGTATATAAATGTTCTATAGTAGGTCCTCCATTAATTTCTTCTCCATTGATGCCTTCTGAATCTTCAACATATATTTTGTCATGTCCTTGTTCGATCCTTTTCTCTATTGGACTAGATTTCCATCTTGTTCTAATAGTGGCTCTGACTCATCAATGGTAACATTAGGAATAATCTCTTGGAAAAATTCTTTCACATCTTCTAGTATATCAACCTTTTTATTCTTCTCCAATAGCTTTTCCTATTCATCTTTTCTTCCAACTAACTTGGCATAGATATCCAATTCCTTGGGCTTCATTTTTTGGGGGTCTCCTACTTGTATTATGATAGTTTCATTCAAATCAATGATTTGCTTCCTTTTCTTACTCTTCTTCTTCTCACTCCATTTTCTCTCTCCAGTAGAGCATTTAGAATGTGATTCTATTGTTGCATTTGGTGACTTGGTATGGTGACCAGATATGCTCTCCTCTACTTTCACTTCCTCTTGTTATTCTTCTTCCTTCCCTACATCCTTTCCTTTTTTTTAATTCCTCCAACATTTATTTTTCTCTATCTTGTGGCTTTGGATCATTCTGAACATTTGATGTTTTAGTCATTGGCGTGTTCAAGTTATGTCCTTAAGTGTCAGTTCGAGCTTCCAACTTGGTATCCTTCTTATGTTCAGCCTTGGGAGCCTCAAGTTTATCAACATTTACATTTTATGTGTCAACTAGTGGCTCGGTTTCCATAACTTATCTAAACTCAGTGGTACCAATCTACATAGTATAATATATTTGTATTTTTACAAATACGGGATCATTACTATGCAATGGTCTAACATCTACATCCATATACTCAGTCTCTAGAACTTGAAAATCAATTACATCTTCATCCTTTGACAACTCCTTTACAGGATCAATACCCTCTGATGCATCTTCAATGATTACTTCTACATTATCGATGGTAAGTTCAATTGGATCTATTTGGCTTGTGTTTTCCTTTATATGATCAGTGATGGTTCACATTGATTCTTTGTTACATCAGGTTTCTCGGTAGTAGATATGTCAAATATATCTATCCATTTTGCAATAGTTTCCCTGTCCACATATAGTATATCTCCATTCATGATTCTTAGGGATCTTCCATTTACTATAAAACTTCTTTCATATTTATGTGGTGCTTCACTAATCTCAGATGGTGCTAGGTCAGGAATAGTATGTACAAGTGACCTCTCTCTCATTTCTCTTTCATCATTAAGTGCATAATTCTATCTTGTGTCAATTTTATTATATAATTATTCTAGTATATTTTTTTCTAGCTCTATTGTGGTTAATATTTATCTCATTAATATTACCAGCATAGCTTCTTCAATCTTTCTCTTATCTTCATCATTCCTTTTCTCATACTTTGCTTGCCTAAAAGCTCCAAGTCTTCTTATATTCTCTATCTCTTACATAAAATCATCTAGACTTCATGGAACTCTTGAAAAATCTTCTACAAGTGTTGACTTATCTTCCTTATGTAATTCAGTTTCACTCTCATCCTCAGGTATTAACTTCCTCCATGAACATATAGTTGGTTTTCCTCCTCGGGTTCACCTGTATGTTTTACCTTTTTGTTGAGCTATTACTGTAACTTCCTTCTATTTGGTTTCACTGAATATTTGATTTTTCTTCCACTGCCTCTCATGCTCGATGAAGTTACAAGTGCTATTTCTTTGTCAGAAACAACAATAGATTTCTCATCATTTGTGTCTTTAACACTTCATGTCTCATCCACTCTTAATTTCTTGGATAAATTATCCAAAATGTTTCTTTTCTTCTGGTCTACTTTAGGTATCACAATGTTCTACTTATTCCTTACTTTCACTTCTTCATAAGTGTCATACCTCATAGCTTTGGGATCAACAGGTTTAGCAAGTAGTGCTTCAATCTGTTGTGATCCAATATCAATATCCAGTTCATATCCTATCAGTTGTATCCATTCAGTTCTAGTCTCAATAGCCTTGATAATACAAATGTAAGTGTCAACCTTAAAACACATATTATCTTGATACTTTGCAACTTGTTGAGGTGGTATCCTATACCTCTTGTGCATTCTTTCTTGGAAATTCAGAAAGTATTAAGATATGATAGCATCAAAATTATCTCCTAAACTCTATATATACTTGTTTATCTGATAAATAATAGGTCTTTCGAGGATCCAAACTACATCTCTAATGGAGGGAAATGAATTCTGACAATAGAAGAACATACATACCAATAATGAACCAAACTTCAGTGTGTTAGTCTCTACTTTTTTTAGTGTTCATATTGCCTTCTAATTGCTTCAACAAGATTTCACATACATCCAATTTAAGTCCTTTATTTACTAGCTTGTATGCCAAAATCCATTACTCCACATGGTACACTATTCACTCAGGATGATTGGAATACCTGGTATGATAAGATATTATAAGCATACCGTAACTCAGGGTTTATTACTGTGGATATCCTCATCCCTCTGCCATCTCATTGTGCTTTAGTGATCTCGATGAGCTTACCCTTGTTGATTTTCTTAGTGGAATTGGGCTTGTCTCCTATGGGGAATCTATTAATGATACGCAATATGTCCTTAGTGATCTTGACAGGTTCATCCAACCACCTGAATTGGTCATGTACTCGGCTGAGTACTATTATTTTCAATTCTTTCTTAAAAACCCTCCGTAAGTGAACAATGTGTGTCAAAACTTTTGCTTCTAGGTGAATATGCTCATCCTTTAGTTTTCTATTCTTGCACAACTTGTTAAATGATGTATATATCTCCACTTTGCACAAATCCTCAATCTTACAATGTATAAACATCCGTACATCTTTTATGCTGCCGAATTAGTCTTCGCGTGTCGATTATCTCCTGAAAGAACTTGCATTGCAAGTGTATTTTTAAACAATATTAGTTTTTATTAATACATTGTGAAGATTTTGGAGTGCTGGGGTTTTTTATCGAAAGGTTTTCCCCAGGGTAAATCATTGTGTCATTCTCATTTTTCTATTTATGCATGTTATTGTATTATCATTTCTGTAATTGCGAAGGGTTAAATCTGAATTTACATGATCCTCTTCTCGGGAGTTTAGTGTAGGGAACTATTTTCCGCACACTTAGTATCCTTTCAGTTGGTATCAGAGCCTAGCCAGTTTTGGTTCTATTTGTTAGGGTATGAGTTTTCTAAGCTAATATCCAGTTCAGTGGGAGTATTGTTGCAGAGTATTCATAACCTTATTGCAGGAAGAGATGGCAGGTTCTTCATACAATAGAATGTAGGCGGAAAAGTTCAATGGCACAAACTTTGAGTTGTGGAAACTCAACATGGAAGACATACTCATAGACCGTGATGTATGGGAGGCAATTGATAATGATATCAAACTAGTAAACATGCCTCAAGAAGATTGGGATATCAAGGATTGTAAAGCTAAGGTTCTCATTAGACTCTGTCTAGCATATTATGTTCTCCTGAATGTTCTTGATGAAAAGAGCGCAAACAAATTGTGGACACAGCTTGGGTTTGTCTATCAGGACAAGTCCTTGGTTAACAAATTGTTCCTAAGAAAGAATTTGTATTCTCTGAGAATGGAGGAAGGAGGATCCATTTCAGATCACCTGAACGCGTTTAAAATGTTGATTCCACAGTTGACATCAACTGGTGTCATGTTGGAGGAGGAGGATCGATGTATGACCCTGCTATGTTCCTTTCCAAAAAAGTAAAAAAAAAAAAAGAGAAAAATATTCGTCCACTAGTCAAAAGTTGGCAAACAGGCACATTGGGCAAGTACCATGATGAAAACTAGGAAAACATGCATCATGTGTAATCTACGAACCTCTTACATTCCATACATGGGGGAATGTTCCATCCATATTTTCCTACCATATCATATCCCTCATTTCCTCCATTAACCTATATCCCTCATATTCCTTATCTTATTAGCATCCATATTTTTCCAACTTTGATCTTGACAAGGCTAGGGATCTCCTAAGAAGCATCACATTTCTTATATGTTTCATGTTGTCCACATCCCTATGGTCCATATTTCCTATCTTTTCATAGTCTTGAATCCATATCCCTTCCCCTTGTCCATTCTTGATCTTTCTTTCCCTATCCATGTCCTATCATTATCCTATCAAATCCCTCTCTTGGTCTTGATTAGAAAATATAGATAAAAAATGCAAACTTGTTTTCAGCATCTTCTTGACATGTCCACTCTTGTCAACCACATGCCAATCAATGCACTATGTCTTTATCTTATCTAGTCATGTCCAATCTCTTATCTTGCAGAGAAACATGTCATCTCATCCTATGGATAGTCCTTGGCATCCAAACAACTTCAAGACATACTAAGAGACCTTTGATCTTCATCCATCAATTCATAATTTCCTCGTCTTGCTAGACTGGGGGCAATCTAAAAATTTCTATGTCGGGATTTGACCTAGCGGGAAATATTACACCATCTTTAGATAATGGACATAAATACATCATAGCAACAATAGATTACTTCACTACGTGGGTGGAAGCAATTCCCCTCACTTATATAATTGGAAAGAAGATATCAATGTTCATACTCAACCATATCATCTGTCGATACGAGATTCCTCAAACCATCCTGACAGATCATGGTACGCCATTCCAAAAAAAAGATGTGGAAGATTCATGTGAATAGTTCCAAATCAAACAAGGATTCCCTTCATTATATTATCCTCAAGGGAATGACTAGGCAGAAGCAACAAACAAGACCATTTTGAAAATCTTGAAGAAAACAGTGAATGAATCAGGACGAGACTGGCATTTACAAATTAGTCCCGCGTTATGGGCATACAGAACTACCGTGAGATCACCTACAGGGGATAATCCTTTCTCCCTAGTCTATGGATCAGAGGTGGTCCTACTCCTCAAAGTGGAAATCCCATCCCTAAGGATATCATTAAAAAACCTGGTTTCAGATGAAGACTATAGAGTAGCAAGGTTCAGTGAACTGGAATTACTAGATGAAAGAAGACAACATGCATTCAACCACTTACAAGGCTATCAGAATCACCTTAGAAGGAACTATCACAAGAAGGTGAGACCCCAAACATTTTAGGTAGGAGACCTTGTCCTCATGGAAAATCAAAAGAACCAAGTAGAAAGAGTGAAACCAGGAAATTTTGAGCCTAACTGACTAGGACCATATGTTATTATCCCCTCTACCCAGAGTGGGGCATACCAACTGGCGACACCAGAAGTAGATCAGCTCCCTAGATACATAAACAACATGCACCTCAAGAGGTTCTATGCTTGAGGTCTCAATGGTTAAGGAAACTATCTACATATCCAGAAAATACAAAAAAAATACAAAAAAATACAAAATGTTACCTTGGTGAAAACCTGGCAATTAGGTGCCTTGGCAAAAACAAAAAAACAAAAAAAGTAAAGAGAAACAAAATCACTCTCTCAGTGAAAACCTGTCAAACATGCGCTATTGAGTAGGTACCTTGGTGAAAACCTGGCAAACAGGTGCCAAGTGTTCAAATCCAGCTTCACCATCAATGAACTCCAAGATCAAAAGCTTGAGCACACTTCAAATGCAAGACTGACTACCCAAGCTATATCCAGTAGCACAATTCCCTCTGAGCACCAACACTGATCCATGGTTACTAATGGTCCACCATAATAGGGGGCGATTCTAAATGTCCTAAAAAAATCCCTAAGAATTGGAAAACTCGTCAAAAATCCTAAAAAGATCAAAATGTCCTGAAAAAATCAATCTTCATAAAAAACAATAAAAAAAATTGCAAAATACCAAGCAATAAAGCCAACTCAGTTATCAAGAGAGAAAATGGCGATCAAGCCCAGTCAATCAATGTCATAATCATGAGCTTTGTGAATGAGCACTGAGCCCATATGACACAGCTATATCAATCTATCAAACCTATCAGCAAGCAAACTGGCGACCAAGCCAATCTATTAACTGTCACAATCATGAGCTTTGCGAATCAGCATTGGGCCCATCTAACACATCTTGATCAACTGCCAAAATGATCATACTTAATCAATCAATTAATCAATTGTCTTACACAATGATGGATACGCTCAAAACCAGATAGTTCAGTCTTCTATGAGTCATTTATTAAATGAAACCAGACACAATCGAAGCAATCAAGCCTATCAAAAGAGTCAAGCCAATCAAGAGAATCACACTGAATCAAGGAACAATAAAAAAATGTTGACTAGGTCAGTTAGTTGGTCAGATGTCAGTCTATATTTCATGGTTATGTTCTTACGCTACTCTAGGATCCACCAAGTGAGGAGAGTAGCTATAATGGATCATGACTTATTTTCTTTGATTGCTATCTATTGAATGTTCACTTTGATTCTGGGGCCATGATGATTTAGGATAAATGCGGTAGGCACTGTCACTTATCTGGTAGCCACGCAGTTCCACAATCTAAGACTAACCCTGGGAAAGAATTGGATATTCCTTCTCTGTTATATGCTTGTTATTTTTGGCAATAGAATCAAGAGCTCACGGTGCTATTCAGATGGACTTTGGGTGCATTGGAGTTCTATCTTGGTTTCTATGGTCTTTTATTTTTATGCAATCAAGAGCTCATGATGTTACCCAAATGGACTCTAGGTGTGTTGGAGTTCTATCTTTCTTGCTTTGGTCTTTTTCTTTTCAAAGTCAAGAGCTCACAGGTGCTATCCAGATGGAATCTGGGTACATTGGAGTTCTATCTTGGTTTTCTTTTTTTCTTTTTGTTCAATTCATTTAGGGAACAAAGCGGTATCTAGATGATCAATATGTGGGTGCTTTTGGCTCTCTTTCTTTTTAAATAGGGAACATAGGTGAACCCAGATGGTCAATATTTGGGTGCACTAAGTTCTCTTTCTATTCAATCTCTCTACTCCTTCCAGTTATCAAGAGGTCGTGGCGATATCCAGATGGTATGTGATCTGGATGCATTGGACGCTCTTCAAAATTTCAAATAAAAAAAAGATGCAATGATGACAAATATTGGAAACAGGGGCAATGACTTGGGACACTCATCCTTTCTATCAATTCATATCTATCAAACAAGCAAAATTCATTTCTATCATCTCATATCTATCAAATCAATCCCTGAGAGCATATTTCCAAACCCTGTTTCTTCTAACTAACACATGCATTACTCAGACATTTATGCATAATAGATTGCATCCATTCCATTTACATGCATAAAAAAAATGAAAAAAATATAGTAGTTGCATACATGATAAATCATAAAATCACATGCATCCATAAGCATTCATATAAAAATGCATTTCATTTCCACCATCCTGCATAAATATGTCAGTATCATAGGAAATTTAAATCATCCATCTACGAGTCTGCATAATAGAATCATATTGCATATACATTTTTTCCATCATCTAAACCAAATCATGTAGAATCATACATATAGCAAGTAAACCAATGCATCATATCAAATCACTAGCTGTATCTCATTTAAATCAGAATATCTGAGTACAATGAGCGGTCGCAAGTCTGAACAAAGGAAGGTAATCAACATATATATCAATAAATATTAGTGTGTCGAGATACAAAATGGACAAGCCTCAGAGTAATATCAAAGGAACATCACTACAAAAATGGTACATGATATCAAAATCAGCATGTGCTACCCCCACCCTCACCGCCAGGTGGACGAGGGGGTGGCATATCATTAGCAGGTCTCTATGATGAACTAGGAGCACCAAAACCACTACTTTGTGACCTCTATGATCTCTTAGCCCTACTAGATATTAGAGAGGCTGTATAACTAGGAACTCTCTGCTCTGCAGGAACTGCACCCTTGTAATGATGTCTCCAATACTCAATCTCTCTCTGGGCATCACGCCCAGATCTATAATACCTATCCAAAACATCCTGGTGAGAAGAATCTTGTACACTATCAATAAATGAATGGACCTTAGCTTGAGCCTGTCATTCTCTGGCCTCAGCTGCTATAACTCTAGCCTCCACCGCAGTCATCCCAGCCTCAGCTATTGTAACCCTCTCCTACAAGGTAGTGGCACGTACATTGGCGAAAGCAAGTCTGGCCTGTAAATCAGAAACCTATTGTGTAAGTCTCTCCAGATCAGAAGGATCTGTGTCCATCCCTCCCATGGCCACATCCATGTCACCCTCCTTAGCTCTTTCACCCAGTCCCTCATCTCCCCTCTCCCTCACCACCCAAGAATCATCCTCACTCTCTGAACTCTCCCCAGTACTGCTGCCTGTACTGCCACTACCAGTAGATGAGCTCATGCCTACACTCTCAGCATCCAAGGCCTCAACATCTATATCCCCTATCTCAATACCTACATCCTATACAACCACCCTACCCTCCTCCCTCAGAGCCAACACAACACCAGTACACTGACATACTCTCTGCACTAACTAAGGTGCCTCCTCTTCCATTGCCTCCTCATCCTCCAATATAGCACTCAACCCGACTCTCTACATACTGGTCCGCCCACCACTCTGCCCACCCCTCGTTCAAACTCCACCACCAGC
>MU223174.1:4045012-4057237 GCA_018584345.1 Thuja plicata | reverse complement strand
CATCTCCCCTCCCCCATCTGTCATCTCGGCCCCCATCCCTACCTCCATCTCTTCCTTCAACCCTACCTCTATCATGACCACCATCCATCCCTCCATCTCGACCTCCCCTGCCTCATCGTACCTGATAGCGCCTCCTTATGAGAGTCCTAGCAACGGGATGTGAGACATCTGTAAGTGGAACTGGCTGGGTCTATGTCCAACGAGCATCATACTAAGGAGTAGTTCCTGCAAAATATCAAATTCAAATATCAGTACCACATCAGATAAGCAACAAGTATTAAAGAGCAGATTTACTAAGAAAGCAGTAAGGGAATTACACACAAATATCATTGCACAAACATACCTGCATCTATAGTGGAAGATCACCATGTCCATGCAATAGGAATTAAACCTACAAACTTAGTACGGGCAGCATCAAGTGACACAACACCACCTCAGACGGTAGAGTCCCTCGACCTACGAGAAAAATAGGCATATGTATCAGAAACATCCTGTTGCTCCCTGAACTATCGCAACACCCTATCAGTGTTGTGAAAATCAATCATATGAACATGGTCAGTCACACGACCAATCAGGTATCTTCGTTGATGGAAAAAAGGAAGATGGATATCCTCTCCATCCCAAACAGGGCACTCCCTATACGGTCTCCAAATGAAATAGGGCATCATGTCTAACTGTTGATGCCAGTACATCAAATGCCCCATGTGGGTTTGAAAAATAGCTCCATCATACATGAAAACATATGGCCTGTCTGCACATAGATCATGTGTACCAATGGGATAGCATACAAAAATGTGTTCCCACGCCCATATCTACAGGAGGGTAGCGCCACAGTCGAGCTACTTACCATTAAGGTAAGCCACATAAAACATATGGAAGTGCATATGCGCTAACATGCATGGCCCCCATGCATAAATAGTACGATCACAGACCACACTCTGCAATATGAAACCAAAGCAGATAGAGAATCCATGCTATCGACGATCAGGGCATAAGATGCCACAAATCAAACTACCTAGTAAGGTGGACAACCTATCGAGGCCCAAGCCAAATCGGGACCATGGAATATCATATGCATTGGATAAACCAAGTTGATCCCAAGGCAATTTAGACAGCTCTGTCAAAGCAACAATACCAGGTCGGGTAGCATACTCCACAAGTGCACCCTGGATCAGAAGCTAAAGGATGCGATACACATCCTCCAATGTAACAAAACACTCTAGTGGGTAACCAGAAAGTGCATGTCTCTGAATGTCATCGCTCTACAAGAGCTGAGATCAGACCCTTGTTGGTTGTGATCTCTGGCATGTAACAGATCCAATATAACCCTAAGTCCCTAAGAACTGACCTCTCATCCTCCGATAGATGGAACCTGTATACAAGACCTGCCGGTCTAGACTCCCGACAGCGCAGAATCCTCTCGGTGAACTGCACACCGAAATAAATCATAAATATATCAGTATCAGTCATATAGGGCAATGACAAACACCAGAATAAGAAAATATGAGACAAGGAAATCAAGAAAATAGTAACAAACAAGCGATTGCGAAAATAACACCTACATATGTGATACTGTTATGCGATTGCGAAAACCAATAGTCAATTGCAGCAAATAAAATGCAATTGCGGCATGCAAACAAGGCAACTGCAAAACTCTTATCAATTGTGACACTAAGCCGACAATTGTAGCATTCAAACTGCAGTCAATTATGGCATCTAATGCGAATAACCAGAAAACAACAAAATTTAAAAGCAAGAAATAAAGGCATTAATGACTTGCAAAGCAAGAATACTCACCGGACGTCCTGCGCTAGCTGGCCTTTGATATGTTTGGACTCGATCAGATATATGTGTGACTCCAAGAAGGCCCACCATTGCACGAAAATAGGAGAAAAAAGCAAAGAAAACTAAGAACAAACTCACCAAGAAATCAAGAGCTCCAAGAAGGCAATGTGACAAATGAATGACTCTCTTGGCTACTTATAGGGATTTTCAAAAACCCTAATTTCCCTAAGGAATCTGATTTTCCTTCCCGGTCCCCAGAAACTTTGCACGTCAATATCATAGGCAATATTAAGCATTTTCAAATCAGTCAGCTACCTAGATTCAGAATTATGGTTTCAACAAATTAACGCTCAAGTCACGACTTTCCACTCAAATTTGTTGAGGGGGCATAAATACACCTACTATCGCCAGGGCAAGATCAAAATCAGACAATCTTTGACACACTGCGACAAGTCACATCGCATCAAAGAGGGGCAAATGTAGACACCCAAAAATGGAGAGACTTGCGACTTGACATTAAAAACACTATTTTCATCTATTAATTAATGGTTTTTAAATCGTTAATTAATCATCTATTTTCTTCTAAATTCATTTCATCTGTTAATTAATGATTTTTTAATCGTTAATTAATCATCTATTTTTCTCTAAATTCATTCCCCAAATCATCTAATCAAATTGTAAAAATTAATTAAATAATTAATTTTATTTAATTAATTAACCTTAATTGATTAATTACCATTAATTAATTAAATAGATTCAATTTCCTATAGTTTAAATTCAAATTTTTAAACTTACTAATTAAATTAATTTAATTTCATCAAATAAAGCAATTCTAAATCAAAAAGAATTCAATTATCTCACATGTTGAAAATATTAATTAAATAAATGAATTAAATATTTATTTATCTTCAAAGAGATAACTCTAATTAGATCACATGGGTTACTCCACCCATCTCTCCAGTTCACATGGGTAACTCCACCCACCTCTTCAGTTCTAAAAGGTAACTCACAATTAACTCGTTAGTCAACCAAACTCTATCTCCTCTTTACCAATCAAAGAGGTGGAGTTTACTGATGGCTTCTCTAGTTCCCTTTGATCCCAACCATTCATCTCCCTATCTCTGGGATTGATCTCAACCGTTCATTTCATCCTCAATTCCTATATAATAAACCCTTCATAACCATTTGAAGGATCTAGAATTTTAAGCTTTCGTGCGCCATTACTATGTCAGATTGGTTCTAGTATTCAAGCCATCTTGCGATCACACACACATTTCAAGTATCAAATTCTTGACACTTCTCAAGTCATAGACGCTACCCACACCAATACTGAGCATCAAAAACAACATTTCAGAATGAGTAGAGAGAGACAATAGAAGCTTCAACCACTTTGGGGTTTGCATTCATTTGTTTTCCCTTCTTTGCTTGTACATTTTATTGGTTACGTTTCAAGTTATTCATTATTGGTAGCTTTGTTATATTTGGTTTATATCATTGCAAATCGGTGCTACTAACCCTCGCATTTGGAAAGCTTGGGAATCACGAATCACGATTAGGAGGCGTACAAGTCCATACTCTTGCTAAAGTGGGGGCTAAATGTATAGTCAGAAAATGGAAGCACTTCCATTTTAGACTAGTTTAGCCTTCTGAGTAAGTGGTTTTGGGTCATGTCAAGTGCCTTGAATGGGTCTCTGACTTGGATCTGGCTTTTTCCCATGTTCTCCCCTATTTCCCACTTTTTCTAGCCTATTTCTGACACCATAAACTGCAAACTAGGATTTTTAACCTCAGGTTCAAAGTCAAAATTTCTGGATCAAGGTCAACCTCGACCTTGACCTAGGTCAGAATCGACCTTTGTCTGACTCAAGGTCTAGACTTCAGGTTTCTGGGGTTTTCGGATGTCGGGCTTCAGAAAGAATTAATTCCCGCTTCTGGGTCGGCTGTATTGGTCTTCAGAGCAACAAATCTTAAATTATATTTAATATAGGTCCTCTTCTAGGGGTATAGGTCTAATTGGAATTTAATTCTCCTATGTAGGCCTCTCTAGAATACTATGCCCTAGATTCATATATAAGGAATCTTTCTCCTCTCATTTTCTCTAACAATCTAAGACAAGACTTGATAACCATGAATGATCAACTATCTAAGGCTTAAGAAGTGAAATCTAAAGGTGAAGAAGCAAGATTTGTAGCAAGCCAAACATCTATTGAAGCATTCATCTATTCTCAAGCATTCAAGCACTTCTCAAGCACTCAATTCATCAAGGAGATCCATTGGTAGCCATTTAAGGATTCAAGCTCTATGGAGCCCTCTTGTTGAAGATTTCTCCATCCACATTCCTCCAAGCCTCCTCCTATTCAAAGATCCATTCAAGATTGGTTTTTAAGATCTACAAGCAATTGATTTGAGACATCCTACATTCTACATTCTACATTCTATATCCATTTGGTGCATACATACTTGTGGATCCACGGATTTGAATCTGCCACAAGGGTTTTCATACAAGCAAGGTGAATTTGTTCATTTACTTTTTTTTATTTATGCAATTTCAATTATACTTTGAGGTTAATTCAGAAATGAGGGTTTGACCAAGACAAACCCCTCCCCCCCAACAAATAAACCATTTTTCTTGTAGGGACAAGTTCAGAACAATGAGTTGGAGTGCAGATTCAGATACCCTTTTCAGCAAACTACCGGCATCCAGAAACAGATTTTCTATCAGAGATTTTAGAGGTCGATTCTGCCCTAGGTTGGAATCGGAAATTCTGGGTCAATGGTGATATTGACTTGAGGATAAAAATTGGAACTATGTCAGATCGGAAAAACATTTATGGGTTTTGTCCATCTCTATGTTTCTGTTCTAGATACGGTTGCAGATTTTCCAGAAACTTAGTGTAGACACCTAAAAACAACATTCTTTAGATCTGTAACATTTCAAGGTTAGTACTTTTCTCACATTCATTTCAATTAAAGTTATTAATCTTTCTTAACCTATCACATGTTCTTTTCTATAAACCAAATCTAAGGTCTCCCTCTTTGCTCTCAAATCCAATCGATTGATTCATTTATGCATTGATCCTTCCTTTGGGGTTAATCAATTTGGATCCTTCCTTTGTGTATTTGAGGTTAAAAGGAACATCTTATATTCCCCACACATTTCAATAAACATTCTAATTTCAAATGTAACAACACAATTATATCTTACATTAAATGTAATTACCCCATTTCTTATATTACATTTTATATGATACATTTTCTTATCATACAGATATGAATAAATAATATTTGTGAATGGTCAAGACATGTGAGGCCAAAAGAAGTCAAGGTAAAATTTTCCATGACTTGCTAAAGCTTGATTGAGACTACGATTCATCGTGATAATTTATCCATTGTGGGGAAACTTTAGATACTTATGGATAGGAGAAGCAATAAATTTCATGGAGGTAAGCCAAGGAAGTCCAAGTCTTACTTGGAATTTATTAGAAGTTGGGATAATAACAAAGGTGACATCTAAGCAATTCTTACCAACTTCAATGGTAAGGGTAATAGAACTGTGGGTAGGATAAGTAAAACCATTAAAGTTCTAATCATCAAATCAGTTTTTTCATAGAAGTCTTGATGGATTTGTCTTGTGAAAATATGTCCCTTGGTTTTAATATTCAACATATAAGTAGGATCAATAAGCACTCCTTAAGATAAATTATCATTGTTTTTTGTTGAAATGTAAAGAGGACCATTGGGTGCCTTAATAATCTCCTTGGGATAAAAGGTAATGCAAGGTTCAGGTTTTGGATTGGTCAATTAGGTAGAAAAATTGTTGGCCACACTACATGTAGCATCAACATTTATAGGGATAGGGTTACTAGTCTCAATAATACTAATGGAATAAGAAAGTAATGAAGTGGTTGGCTCAACGGTATTGGTAGAATGAGAAGGAAAAGGACTAGTATAGATTTGTAAGTTTTGGTTAGGGGGTGCAATATATTTATTTCATTTATCATTCAAACCCTCAATGGTTATGGTATTGGACCCTAAGAGGTTTTGGATAATATGTTTCAAATGAAAACACTTCTCAATATCATGGTCGAGATGATGATGGTATTGGAAAAAGGCTTTGGGATCATATGAGGATAGAAATGGTTTGAAAAGGTCAATATATTTTATGGGAAGAATTTTCAAAAAATTAGTATTAATCAACTTCAATGTAATATTATGCAAGGATTCAAAAAGAGATGCAAAATTATGGGATGGTTTGAAAACAAATGGCAAAGGAACCACACCTAATGTTGCAACTACCACTTGCACATCAACATTGTTGGAATAATTATTGATTTTTATGAGACCTTTGTTTGGTTTATGGAAATTTTGGGAAGATTTTTGAGTGACATCATTCTTATCAACTAGATCCATTGAAGTAGATGACTCAAACTAGCTCACTTGAAGATGATAATTATGAGGCACTATGCACACAATTAGGTAAAATAAATAAACTCAGAGAAAAAATAACTTATCTCTAGTGTCTTTTTGAAATTTATAAATGAAAATTCTTTGTACATCCATACTAGGCATCAGATGGGAAATTTGAGAATATAAATGTTTGAACTACAAATAAAATTAGTCACATTTTCTTTTACACTTTACTTACAATGAATCAAATCTGTTAAAGAAATTTGAGGACCAATATTATTTTGAAATTATTGAATGAAAGCATTAGCAATTTTTTGAAAGTAATCAATAGAATAGGGGGTAAACAATAAAACCATTGTAAGGCCTTATCTCTAAATGTCCTACTAAAATATTTAGCCATAAGTTTGTAATTTTTTGAGAAGTTACCACATGGGATTTGAAATGTTTTCACATGAGTCAAGGGGTCACCTTTTTCTTTGTATGTCTCCAAGTGACGTATTGTATTGATGGATAATGGTGTGAATTATCTCATGGGATAATGAGCTAGCAATAACATAATTAGGGATTTTGTATTTAGATTGGATGATGGAAGCAAGTTTTTGTTGCAAAGATGAAACACTTTGGGCAAGGTTATTAATGGTTGCTTTAGTGGATATGTTGGTATTGGAAATGCTTAATAATGAAGAGTGTGGAATATTATGGGAAATGGATGTAGAATTAGAATACAAGAGTGGAAATTTACGATAAGTGGGTCTAGATAATGGTTGGGAAATACATGGAGAACTCATGCAAGGAGTCATGTTAGGATTAGGAATTCTGAAAAGACTAACATGTGTCAGTTTGATCTTTTGAATAGATGTGGACATTATAGGTGGAGTGTAGATAGTCACATTAGGTAAAGATGTTGTAATAATTAAGGAATTTTCAACATTGGTGTTAGGATTGGAAAGATTAAGAGCTTCGACACAATATTTCATATATATGAGATTACTATCAATAATTTGAGATATGTCATGAAAATAATTAGCACCATTGTGATCATTTTGAACCATCCCCATTAATCCTTCAATCAAGGGTATTACATCACCATCAGAATGTTCTTGACCCATCCAATGTTCAAACTTTTCCAAATTATTGACAAGTTTTTCCACTTGACGGATGACATTCTTGTTATGGAGTCATCCTCATCATATAAAGTATAATAAGAGTGATTTTAAAAAATGTTAGGTATGTCATTGGTAGGAATAGAGGTATCACACACATTACCATGGATAAATTTATTTGACTTGGGATCTACACCCTTTAGGTAACCCAAAGTATATAAATTCTTCTCATTGGGATGTTATATGTAGGGCTCAAGGTCATGAAACCCATAGATAAAGCAATAAAAAGAAGATAATGTCTAAATAATGAAAACTACCAATAAATGTCATTTAAAAATTGCATGAAATAAAGTTATTATATAATGTAAATAATATCTAATATGGAAGGATAATGATCATGCAAGAATTTGTCAAGTTTATACAAACCAAGGCCTAATATGAATGAAAATTTTGATCCATGATTGTATATATAACTAATGAATTGCATATAAATAAAATATAATAATCTAAATCATAAGCAACATATTCATACAAATTAGATCTTGACATCAAATCAGAATTAGGATGTAAGAAAGTCAAGTACACCAAAATTTAATGAAGGGGTTCATCACTAGGATGTGAGGACAAACTAGGAAGCTCAAACCTAACTCCTCTCATAAATTGGAAGGAAGATGGTCAACCAAGCTCAAGGAGGCTTAAGAATTGAGTAGATATAGTGATAATTCATTTTTATGGAAGATGACTCTGCAAGTGAAATCAGAAAAATGAAAGATCTAGTACTAGATGGAGATAGAAAGGGTTTTTTGCATGTACAGACAAAATGCAGACCGAGAAATCAATTTTAGGACCAGATTTGGGAAGAAAAAATAGTGACTAACATTTAAACTAAACTTCAACCCAAAATAGAAGGTTAGAGGTGACCTGGAGGGTCAAGGGTGAGTCGATGGTCAGGAGAGATTCAACTTGCCTTTGACCCAACACTTTTCAATGAAACAACCTGCAAAATGTAGCTCTTAATCTAACCTCTTTGTAGCTCCTTCCATGTGAGTATTTCTTATTCCTACACATAATAAAAATAGGAATAAACCTTGAAATAAAAATGAAAATTCTTGAAAAGGAATCATGCTTATGTGTAACAAAGGCTTCATAAAATGCTTATACCTTCACAAAAATTCTTGATATCAAAATTCTCATGAATATGCTTGAAGTTGTCTTTGATGTTGTCTTGACATTAAATATATGATAGGAAGATAAATAATACCTTTAGAAATTCTTATATCTACAAATTAATCCTTTACTTCCATGCCATGAATGCTTGAACTTGATGCTTGGTTGATTGCTTTAATTAGAATTGGATGCTCCTTTTTTGAAAGCTCTTGAATCCTAATGAATGCTCAATGTTTTAATACTCCTCTAAAATAATGGGGTAGCATTTATTATATACCTTTTCTCACAATTTTAGGGTGCAAAAATGAAAGCAATCCTACAAGGTTCTATAAATCTTGCTAAAATTTAATAATTTCTAAACAATTTAAATTTGGGACTAATTCTTGGGGTAAGGGGTGACTCTTAGGTTAGGGGTGACCCAACTTTCCATTGTCCCACTCAATTTCCCTTGACCACCCAATATGGGCTCAAATTTGGATTGAGGGTCCAATTTAATATGGGGTTGCCAAAAATATGCAATAAATGAAGGATAGATCAAGCATAACAGGCATGGAAGCCTTAGACACTAAAATGAGGACTACCTGAGAAATAAATTTTATAGGGATACAATTTAGGACACTAAAAAAACAAATACAATATCATATCCCAATATGACACCCAAATAAAATATACTTTTTATGTTATAATTGTTGCCCAATTTTTCCATCCTATGCAATTGGGCCTAATTCTGTGTTTGCCGCCCAAAAATGGCCAAGACCCTTTTCAAAGTCTTGCTTTTTATCTCATCACGCAATCGCGATCCATTTAAATCAAAGTCTTTTAAGTTGGCAATTGCGCGATGAGTTGAGAAAAGGGGTCATCGCGCAATCGCGAGCCATATATGTCAAGTCGTTCAAGCTGTGTGATTGAGCGGGTGCAGCACAGAAGGTGTATCACGTAGTCGCGATGTCTGTTCCTTGTCAGGTTTCAAAGCTGCGAGTCGGCGATGAGTAAAGTAAACAAACGTCGCGCACTCGTAAACAGTCATAAAGTGAAGTTTGCAGGCCCACGAGTTGGCGATGAGTTCAGAGCAGAAGGCCATCGCACACTCACCGACCAATGAAGATACAGGGTGAGCAACTTGCGAGTGTGTGACTGAGGAAAGAAGTGGTCATCGCTCACTCACCGAGCAATGACGATCAAGGTAAAGCAGCTCGCGAGTGAGCGATTGGGGAAGAAGAAGGTGTCATCGCGCACTCGCAGTAGGGGGTAAGGTAAAATTTTAGGGTCAGCGGCCGTGCGACCGAAGGATTTGTTCAGCTCGTCGCTCAGTCGCTATGGCAATGAGATAAAAGAAAAGTAACTCGCAAGTTAGCGATGAGCAAAGAGGAATGGTCATCGCGCAGTCGCCGAGCAATGAGGTGAAAGAGAAGGCAACTCGCGGGTGAGCGAATGGAAGGAAGAAGTGTATGGTCGCTCACTCACGCATGAAATGTAAGCAGAGAATAAAGGCTTGCGAGTTTGCAATCGAGTAAAAAGACAGGTGTCGTCGCTCACTCGCACATGGGAAAAGGATAGAATACGCAGAACAGAGATGTTTTTCTCGGCTTGCAGTAGTTTCAGAGGTTTGTCAGAATTCTAAAATTGAAGGAAATTATGCACAAAATAGTCTGCTGATCTCTGATTAGATTTGTTTCAATATCGGTGAACAGAGAGATCAGATTGTTCTTAGACGATCTAAATCAGATATTTTACAGGTGGGAAGATCAGATTTTTGAAAAGGTCAGAGGGTGCATTTTTGGAGGCTGCAGAACAGTTATTGTGTTTAAAAGACTTTGGTGATTCTTCTAGAGTGATAAGACCGTTTCTGTAGAGGATCATTTATGTTGATATTTTGAAGGGATGACTTTCAGAGCTAAGCGGTGGCTGGACAAGCTAAAAGATCTGATCAGGAAGTTATTGCTCGCCAAAAATGTAGTTAGCTTTGAAATTGTATAAGTATGAGTTGAAGACTCATTTTATGGGCTTCTTCTTCCCTTTGGCTTGTTTGTTTTGTAACTTGTTCTAAAGTTCCTGATAGAGGTAAAGAGAATTTGTAACTCATTATGAGAAATAATATGCAAAGCTTGAAGTTCTTACCAATTTATTGAATTGTGTCAGCCTTACCTCTTTTCTGCTTGTTGTATGCGTTGTAGATGGTAGATGGGTTAACTGTGAAAGATTTTATTCCCTCTTAATTCTGTCCCTTTGTAGCATCTACTTGCAGAAGAGTATGTTTGCTTGCAGGTTGTAACTCGTGTCTTATGATTGAGCTGTTAACTGTGAAGTCTTTCCTCTTAACTGGTTTAATCATGACCTTGTTATGAAATATTTATGCATGCCTATACAGGAGATTTGTGTTTTACCTCCAATTCAAAGTTAGTTGACCCAGGGCTTTATCCTCTCTATGTTATGTTTTCATGTCAAATTCGGTGCATCACCTAGTAGGTAGTTTGATTTTCAGTTATTTCCCTTTCCATGCAATCCTTCTACCCCTTTTCCCCTCAAGTTTACTTTCCTATTTAAAAGCAAGTTAAGTTGATTATCCAAGAGGAACCAGCCTAGAATCTGGAGGTTTCATCTCAATTAGCATGAGGTCCCACAACCTTGAGATGACTCCCTTGTTATATTGGATTATCAAGACCAAGAGAGCTTGAGATCAGAGGCGCAAATTCAGTGTATAACATTTCTGGCACGCCCGGTGGGACAGTAAAAGAAGCTCATTATAGAACATTATGTTATCTCTGATGTGCAGGTCACATAATACAAACTTTAAAGAAGTTGTTCTAACAAGTATATCTGGCGACTCCACTGGTTTTCAAATTTCAGGCCAGCCTTTCTTAAGGTATATGAAAAAGATTGCAACTAGGAGCTCAAAACTCACTGAATTTTTAGAGTTGCCCTTGAAGAGAAGTCACAAAGGCAGGTCAACTCAAAGGGAGTCCCCTGTAAGAAGAGTTCAGTCTACACCTCCTGATTCATCAGAAATGAGACTTTTTGCTTTTCATCATAGAAGAAGAGGAAGATCTCTAACTAGAGATCTAGAAGAGGAAGATTCAAGTACAGCTCATATTTTTGTGAATCTTCAAGTTTCAGCTCCTGCAATGGCTAGAAATTTTGCCTTTGCACCTTTCAATAAAGGGAGCTCGTTAAATTTTGTAGTGCATCATGATGTGCCCTTGGTGGCATTAAAAAGCTTGCCTAATTTCACAGGTGAAGGGCAGACCACAACTTTTGAGCACATAAGAGATGTGACTACCATCTGTAGCATCCACAACATTACTCAAGAAGATGTAGCCACCAAGTTATTAGCAGCATCTCTAAAAGGTAAAGCTCTTGAATGGTTCAGAACTTTACTTGTTGGGTCTATTACTTCTTGGGATGAATTAGGGGATGCATTAAGTAAGCATTTTGAGGATAAATCAGATAACTTGTCTCTGGTTGAGAATTTAACAACCATTAAGAGAGACCCTCAAGAACAAATGACAGATTACAATAGTAGATTCCTTAAAACATGGAATAGAATTCCAGTTTCAGTCAGACCATCAGCAGACCATGCCTTTCTATACTATTTACAAAGTCTGAATGGTCAAATATCTGTCATGATCCAGTCTATGTGAGGCACTTCCTTACCCCAAGCTTTTGACATAGCAGTCAGGGCTGAAAATTGTTTGATTCAAGCAGGAATGATAGCTAGAAGACCACCAATGCCTATTTTTCCTAGCCTTCAACCCATTGCTCCTGC
>MU223174.1:4016797-4040552 GCA_018584345.1 Thuja plicata | reverse complement strand
GAATAATTAAGAAGACTCTTCAGGACAATCAAAGGGATTGGCATACAAAACTTAAGTCTGCCTTGTGGTTAGACAGAATTACCCCGAAGAAGATCATTGGTAATTCTCCATACATGTTGGTGTATGGCAGAGAGGCTGAACTTCCCATTTCAACATAATTACCAACTCTGGACTTAGCCACTCAGTATGCCCTGTTTGATGAAGAGGATCCCCTATAGATTAGGTATGCTCAATTGATGGAATTGGAAGAAATCAGAGAAAAATCTATGAAAGATATGGAATACCATCAGAATCAAACTAAAAGGAGCTTTGACAAAAGAGCCAGGGGAAAGAACTTCAAGGTTGGAGATGTAGTTCTCAAGTGGGATGAGTTCAGGTCTAGACCTGGCAGACACACAAAATTTGATTCCTTTTGGAGTGGACCATTTGTTATAACAGAGTGCAGAGGATCTAATGCTTTCCAGCTTTCAACTCTTAATGGAGATGCCCTGCCAATCTCAGTGAATGGTTTCCACTTGAAGCCTTGCTTTGAGGTTAATCCCTCTCTATAGGTCCTTGTTTGCTTGTAAGCAGTTCCTTGTTTTTCCTTTCCCTGCTTTCTAATGTAGTTTCCATGTTTTCTAAGAAGTGCATGTGCATAGTTTTGCCCTGCCAAAGTTTTGTGCTCAAGAATGACTCCATGCCCAATGGATAGTTTGATGTCAATAGGCTACTGGTTTTCATGTCTAGCAGGCTGACATCCCACAGAAGTCGCCAAAATGTTGCCCAATTTTTCCATCCTATGCAATTGGGCCTAATTCTGTGTTTGCCACCCAAAAATGGCCAAGTCTTACTTTTTGTCTCATCGCACAATCACGATCCGTTTAAATCAAAGTCTTTTAAGTTGGCAATTGCGTGATGAGTTGAGAAAAGGGGTCATCGCGCAATCGCGATCCATATATGTCAAGTCGTTCAAGCTGCGTGACTGAGCAGGTGCAGCGCAGAAGGTGTATCGCGCAGTCGCGATGTCTGTTCCTTGCCAGGTTTCAAAGCTGCGAGTCGGCGATGAGTAAAGTAAACAAACGTCGCACACTCGCAAACAGTCATAAAGTGAAGTTTGCAGGCCTGTGAGTTGGCGATGAGTTCAGAGCAGAAGGCCATCGCACACTCGCCAACCAATGAAGATAAAGGGCGAGCAACTTGCGAGTGTGTGACCGAGGAAAGAAGTGGTCATCGCTCACTCGCCGAGCAATGACGATCAAGGTAAAGTAGCTCGCGAGTGAGCGATTGGGGAAGAAGAAGGTGTCGTCGCGCACTCGCAGCAGGGGGTAAGGTAAAATTTTAGGGTCAGCGGCCGTGCGACCGAAGGATTTGTTCACCTCATCGCTCAGTCGCTGCGGCAATGAGATAAAAGAAAAGTAACTCGCGAGTTAGCGACGAGCAAAGAGGAATGGTCATCGCGTAGTCGCCGAGAAATGAGGTGAAAGAGAAGGCAACTCGCGGGTGAGCGACTGGAAGGAAGAAGTGTATGGTTGCGCACTCGCGCATGAAATGTAAGCACAGAATAAAGGCTCGCAAGTTTGCAACCAAGTAAAAAGACAGGTGCCGTCGCTCACTCGCACATGGGAAAAGGATAGAATACGCAGAACAGAGATGTTTTTCTCGGCTTGCAGTAGTTTCAGAGGTTCGTCAGAATTCTAAAATTGAAGGAAATTATGCACAAAATAGTCTGCTGATCTCTGATTAGATTTGTTTCAATATTGGTGAACAGAGAGATCAGATTGTTCTCAGACGATCTAAATCAGATATTTTATAGGTGGGAAGATCAGATTTTTGAAAAGGTCAGAGGGTGCATTTTTGGAGGCTGCAGAACAGTTATTGCGTTTAAAAGACTTTGGTGATTCTTCTAGAGCGATAAGACCGTTTATGTAGAGGAGCATTTATGTTGATATTTTGAAGGGATGACTTTCAGAGCTAAGCGGTGGCTGGACAAGCTAAAAGATCTAATCAGGAAGTTATTGTTCACCAAAAATGCAGTTGGCTTTGAAATTGTATAAGTATGAGTTGAAGACTCATTTTATGGGCTTCTTCTTCCCTTTGGCTTGTTTGTTTTGTAACTTGTTCTAAAGTTCCTGACAGAGGTAAAGAGAATTTGTAACTCATTATGAGAAATAATATGCAGAGCTTGAAGTTCTTACCAATTTATTGAATTGTGTCAGCCTTGCCTCTTTTCTACTTGTTGTATGCGTTATAGATGGTAGATGGGTTAACTGTGAAAGATTTTATTCCCTCTTAATTATGTCCCTTTGTAGCATCTACTTGCAGAAGAGTATGTTTGCTTGCAGGTTGTAACTCGTGTCTTATGATTGAGCTGTTAACTTTGAAGTCTTTCCTCTTAACTGGTTTAATCATGACCTTGTTATGAAATATTTATGCATGCCTATACAGGAGATTTGTGTTTTACCTCCAATTCAAAGTTAGTTGACCCAGGGCTTTATCCTCTGTGTGTTATGTTTTCATGTCAAAYTYGGTGCATCACCTAGTAGGTAGTTTGCTTTTYAGTTATTTCCCTTTCCATGCAATCCTTCTACCCCTTTTCCCCTCAAGTTTACTTTCCTGTTTAAAAGCAAGTTAAGGTGATTATCCAAGAGGAACCAGCCTAGAATCTGGAGGTTTCATCTCAATTAGCATGAGGTCCCACAACCTTGAGATGACTCCCTTGTTATACTGGATTATCAAGACCAAGAGAGCTTGAGATCAGAGGTGCAAATTCAGTGTATAACAATAATATAACTCATAAAGTAACCCCAAGAATGCTCACATCTAGTGATGGACACCCATATAGGTGCTCCTCGGTGAAACAAAGATAATAACAAAATACAACATTACAAATATTATGCAAGGTGTAAAAAACATTATCTAAATATTCTCCCACTTGTTGTATGCATTTCATAAGGGTCAATTAATGAATGCATCATCATAGCCATGCATATAACCACGTAAATCTCCACCGTGCTTGCATGCTCCATGAGATACCTATAATAAAACCAAAGTGACCACCATCTCAAGTAAGAAATCCTCTCATCCTCCAACATGATACCTATTGAAGAAAAATAACAAGCTAAGGTGAATATGCACCAATCTAAGAACACAAGCACCAAATCTAGTGTGATAACAAAGGCTCAAAAATATCATTATAATGCAAATAAATGAAATGATTATAAATTACATCCATAACACATGTCATGTATCCAACCATTGACACCTCATAGGTATAAAGTGTTGAATGTCCCATAAAAATGAGAGGGGGAGGGGTGAATCAGTTGTAGACTAAAACTTTTATCAATTTCACAAATTTTGATTTGGCAGATTAATTATTTAACCACTTAATCAAATCATATGTAAACATGAATAAGAACACACATGAACCATACACAATGAATACCATATTTTTACATGAAAAATTCATGGTGGGAAAAACCACAGAGAAGATAATTCTCATGTTTAAAAACACTAGTTAAAGTGACATCAGTTAAGGTGGTTTCTACAAAGGGTGGCTCACTGTCAGAATGTTCACTTAAGGTGGGCTAACTACCCTGAAAATTACTACCAAGAGAAAAAAAAAATATAAATTGAAAAGATGGCATCTACACATGCATAAATATATCACCATAACTATTTGCAGCAGATCTAGTTAGGAATCTCTGCAAAGTGCTCCCAACTTGTCTGCTTGTACTAAAACTGTCCACACCAAAGCTGTCTGCACTACCTCCATTTGTTACACCTTCTTGATCAATTTTTTTTTTCATATTATCACTCTCACACATGTCACCTTACATACCTTCACACGCGCACGCGCGCGCGCACACACACATCATTGGTATATACACTAAGTTGGCCTCAAATCACTTTATCCAAGTGTAGAGACCTAAAAAATACCTATTTCTTGTAAGCAATGATTTTACTAACATTCCTCTTAAATTATTAAATAATCTTCATTATCTAGTTATATTGTGTCCTACTTTATTCTAAATTCAACTTCATAAATTCTCCCTAGTTTTATAATTAATTATTTAATTATTAAACATTTAATTAACCTTCATCACTAATTCTTCTATTAAATAATTGTCATTATTTGATTATTCCCTATATCTTCACAATTAATTATTGTATTATTACATTAATATTCCCTCTTTGTTATTATTACACCCATGTAATAATTATATTTAATTAATCAAATTCCCCGCTCATATTAAATAAATGTCTTGATTTATTTAATTTACTAATTATTCCTCTCATAAATAAATAAATATGTTTATTTATTTAAATTTATATTCCACCATGTGCAAATAAATGAATTTTATATTTATTTAATTGTATTTACTCTTCTAGTTCAAACTAATACTATGTTTCAGTCTACTGACGAATCACCTTTTTTTTACTAATCAATTTATTGAGTCTTCTATTCCATCTAATCAGTTTTCTTATCAATCTATTTTGTTGATAGACCAATCAATCTACTCAACTCTCCAATCAATTCACTTAATAGATCAATCAAATCTGTTAACAAGGCAATCAATTGAGTTTACTCTTCAATCAATCTAAGTTCACTCTTGAATCATAGTCAATCAATCCCATCAATCAAGGAATCATGATTGAAACCCTAAAATTCTTATACATAGAGAGTTAATTATCATATTTGGAAACCACATACATGCTTCAAATTCTTATGTTATCAAATTTGAGCTTGAATCTTAGAGCCCACATTGCATCTAGAAGGAGAACAACAAAGTAGGGCTAAAATTGGTTTGCATTTGTGCTTCAAATTCATTATTCATTATTCGTTTATGCATTATGTTATCTCGTTTCCTTTTTTTATATTAGGGATTTTAATAACCACTATTAACAGATCTTTTTGTGGTTAGATTTGTGTGTAATTGCAGGTTTATAGATCTGAATATACCCTCGATTACAATGGTGAACTAGACATGAAGTGTTAGGCTTCTAAATCTGATTTTTTCCGTACTGTGTAGACACAAGTTTAATTTGACACAACCTTTGTATTTGTGTGATGCACGTGAATACCAAAATCGATGCACTTACTCAATCAATTCATCGCAGTTGATAGATAGAAACAACACACTTGGGGGCATCAAGCGATGTATTTGATAGACTAATGTGCCATAGTTACATGTTATTAATTTTATTTCTCTTGTCAATTCTTGTTTTGTATGTTCTATTTTCAGTTTTTATTATAGTAATTCTTGCTTTAAATCTTGATTATCCTATTGGGACCTATTATTTTATGCATGATTATTTAACATTGGTGTGTTGATTTTCACAATTGAAATCCCTCTATTACTTTGTCTCTAGTTTTTTATTCAACGCAGGTGACTTATTCGAGTAATGCACTTGCCATACTTAATCGCCACACTTGCCCAACCCAATTACCACAATTGTCTACTTGAGTCACCACAGTTACTGTGTCAAAATGCCATACTTACTATGTTAAAATGGTGCACCTTCCTAAATGAAGTGATGCAGTTGACTGGTAAAACACATAAAGGTTAAGGTACAACAACTAGAAAAATAACGAAAAAGAGAGAGAAATTGAACAAGATTAGGGACTAGCTCGTAAAGTAGAAATTACAGAATTGGAGGTAGACATTGGATATGAAGTAATTTTTAATATTTACTTGGGTAAGGTAAATAAAATTGCTGAAAATTTTGGTTATCTTTGTATTGATGTAAGTGCGATTATGGATTATCAAAATTGAATGCTTAGGTTTTCACTAGTAACTTCTAATTTTCAGCTTGTGGCTTGGAAGCAACGTTATTTCTTAATCTAAAATCAATTCACTTTCATTTTTAGTTCACCTAAAAAGAACATTATATGAGAAAACAATACAAAATCACATTTTTATTCGGTGCTTAAAATTGGCGTGGATTAAAGAATTGAATACAACGAATCTCACTTGGTTTAGTGCTTTAACAATGAACACATGTGCTTATATGGATGATTCCTAGATTAGTCTACATTTGATTTTTGGTGTTTAACTCGATTAACCTCATCTCTTGAGTTGCTGGTGCACTTGAAAAATATATTAGCGTAAAAACCTTTTTATTTTTTAGAGAGGCCTATCTAAACACCAGAGAACGACCTCAAACCAAAAAGTCCCTTCTAGTTGGTATATAAACAAGATGTAGGGAAAACCCATGAATGTATTATATCTAACTAAGATTGGCTAGAAGAGTGGATGATAGATTCAATCGGGCCTACATTCCTAAGGAGCTAATGTGGTCCATTAGAGACTTAAGTGTCTTAATTACGTAAAAATCGATTAGGGAGACTCCACAAAATCTGACTAAAACCCTTTTAAAATAAAGGTCACCCATTTCACCCCTGAACATAAATTTATTTCAATGCAAGGGGATGGAAGAATATCCCCCCAATAGATCCCATCATATGTGTCCCAGGGTATTCTTTCATTTGGAGAGAAATCTTCTTTGAGGCATATCTAGCAAAAGGCAAAAACACAGGCGCATTCGAAAGGGCTTACATCCTAGAGTGTGACAGGTTGTGTGAGCTGATAGAATACCAAGAAATGTGCCTAAAATATTTTGGATGAAGCCAATTGACCTTATATTAGTACAACTTGTCTCTATTTTTCACTGTTCCTGCCCAAGTGAAAACTTGTGGCTCAAAAGAGTCACTAAACATACACAAAATGGTTATTTTAGGCAGTTTTGTCCTATAGCTATATTCCGAGTGTGTGATTGTTGTGTTTATGCATCATCAAAACCTGATGCAGGAGCATCCTTGGTTCATTGGAAATCTTGCATCACCCAAAAATATTCCCTTTATAGTTTGTTTGTTGTCCTGTTCTCATTGGGCAATTCCTATATTTTAGGTAGTGATCAGTCTAGTTGGTTCATCATCTTATGTGATCTTGATGGTGTATTCTAGACATCATGGAGAACTTTTGTCTATATTCATGCCATGTTTCATTATTTCTTGGATAAGATATCAAGTAAGATTGGTCCGATCTCATATTGTTCTTCATGTTCTAATGACTAGGTTGGCATGATTTGGCTTGTGAAGGTGTTTCACGATCGACGATGCTAATTGGTATATTATTCAAAGATCTTATGCTCATGGTCGACCTCCTTGTGTAATCGTACTTCATTCCATATCTATTTGGATGTGTTATTAGGGATTTGGGTCTTGACCTATATGTTGTAACATGCTTTCTTCTTCTTGGAGAATGTGATCTTTTATGGCCGACTTGTGGCTTGTGATCTTGTATATATTTATAGTCTTGGTTCCTTAGTTAGTAGTCATAAGAGTAGAGAATTTCAGTAGTTTAGCATCCAGCATGGTTCTGTATTTCTTATTGTAAGAAGATATGTACACCTTAAAATGTAAGTTGGCAAGTTTTTGGATATGTATGATATAAATATTTAATTTTCGATAATAAGGAGGCCTGCAAGGCATGCTGATTGTTCATTATTGAGTTCTTAATGATCTTGTGTGGATTGTTTTTGTTTTGTTGACTCTTGTTGCATAGTTGGACCATCTCCATTGGGGAAACTCATATCATAACTAAATCAGATGGTATCAAAGCATTCCTATGTTAACATATATGAGTTTCTGGAGTTGTGAATCCCTAGAATTGTTGATCATGAGGTGGCAGAGTGAAGATCTAACTTGCAATCATAGAGGACTTGTGCAAGGTGGATAGGATTGATTTTTTGTTGATTACTGAGTGTTAAAGGCATACTAAGGATGAAAATATCACTGAATTGGAGGCAGGATGCATGTGTGTCTGATAGATCACCAATTGGAGAGGCAATTAGCACATTGTGATCATATCATTGAAGCTGATACAGTTGCACCTAAGGATTGGAAAGATGCCACCTATAAGGATGAAACCTAGAAGGCTAGAGAAAATGATGGAGGACTTCATAAATGAGATGAGGAATAAGATCAAAAATATATTGATTGAATTGAGAAGGAACCCTTAGACTGAAGAGGAATATGAGGATGTTGTTGAAGATCTCGAGACTGTAGATGTTGAGATCACTATAAATGAAGAAAGATTGTTGAGGGATATGACACAAGTAAGTAAAAGTCATAGGATGGATGTTTCAAATTTCTCTGGTTTGTTGCATCCTGAGGATTTGATAGATTGGGTTGGTGAGCTAGAAGATTACTTTGAGCTTGAAGATATTAGAGATCCTTAGAGGATAAGGTTGCACCGACTAAGTTAAAGGGTCATGTTGCCTTATCGTGGAAAGAATTTTAGAAAGATAGAGAGGAACATGGTCAACAAGAAATCACTAGATGGAAAGTGATGGTTGCTAGGTTAAAGCATAATTTCATCCTTGAAGATTATGAATTAGAATTGTTCAAGAAGTTGCAAAACTTGAAGCAAAAATTTATGAGTGAGAAGGACTGCACCGAAGAGTTCTATAAGTTGACAATAAGATCTTGACACTGAGAGGTACCTAGGGAGAAGGTGGATATGTATATTAATAGTTTAAGATTTAATATTTAGGATGAGTTGAGTATGTTGACAATTTATATAGTTGAGGATGCTTATTGTTATGTACTGAGGGAAGAAGATAAGTTGAAGAGTAGACAGAGTAACCCTAGAGGAAAGGAGAAGTAAGGGTATAGCAATGGAAAAGAGAAGCAAACCATTGATGTTGAACCTTATGAGAAGGCACCTAGAAGAGGGAAAGGTATAAATTAATTAAACGACACTTGTTCCAAATGTGGTGGCATAAGACATATGGATTATCAATGTTACGAAGAATCCAATAAGAATGTGGGAAATCAGAATATTGTTGCACATGAGGAGAAAGCTACTATTGGACTTGAGGAATGGTAGAACCTAAGATAGGAGAGTCTCTTATGCTTAGCAAATTCATGCTGAGTAAGAAGGAATTTGAACCTATAAAAAATAGGAATTTGTTTAGGACTGTTTGCAAATCAAGAGGTAAATGTTGTAAGGTTATTATGGACTATGGTAGTACTGATGATTTGGTATCTGAAGAGATGGTGAAAAATTTTGGATTGAAGAGACTTAAACATCCTTGACCCTATGAGATAAGTTGGTTTTTAGATGAGCACTTAGTGGAGGTAAAAGAACAATGTTTGGTTAGCTTTAGCATTGGATCTTACAAAGATGAGGTATTGTGTGATGTGGTATCTATGAGTGCTTGTCATATTCTATTGGGTAGAGCTTGGCAATTTGATAAAGGAACTATTCATGATTGCAGAAGAACCTTGGTCACAATAAAGAAGGATGGAAAAAAGTTTACTCTAGTTCCTTTGAAAGAGGCAGAATGAAGAAATGCAAGAAATATGAGCACAATGAAGAGTTATTCATCAACATTGGTATTGTATTTGTGTTTTGCAACATGAATTTTTTGATATCCTCAGTTTCTATTAAATCTTCATCTTCTTCATCTTTACCCATAACATATCTTCTTCTTGATTTCCTTTTTGGCTAACTCGGCTCAAATTCTGTTTGTACTTATTTTCTTTTCCCTGAGCTTACCCCTTCAACATCCTTTACCAATTTCTTCTTTGGTGGCTCGACAAATATAGTAATTGTTGATGCCCTAGTTCTCGGTCAAGATGTGGTAGGAAGAGTAGATTCTTGTTGTGAACTCCTCTTCTTGGATGGCTCGGCAACCATCACTTTCTTTCCATTTAGGTCCACTTCCACATCATCACCACTTTCCTCATAAAAACTAGATTGGTCCTCTCCTTGACCTGTTGTGATCTGTATTGGTGCATCATCATCATCTTCTCCTAGTATCTTCTCAAGATTCTTTACAGTTTTCTTTCTCTTCCTCTCTATTGTTGCAGCCTTCAATTATGAAGTTATCTTAGATTTAGCTTCATCATAGATACCAAATCTCTTGGAATTTCTATGAATGTTTTCTGCAAGTAGAGTTGTGATAGCTGCAAATATTTTATCTGTGTTTACTTCATAGGGAAATGGCCTTATCCATGCTACCCTCAGTACTACAACTTCTACATAGGTGTTATCAGTACCAACTTGAAAGAAAACATAATTATAATGTTTCTCCACTAGTGATACCAGGTTTCTACCCCTTAGTCTCATCTTTTTCTTAAACTCCACAAAGTAATTTCCCATAACAGTATCAAAATTTTCTCCTAACTATTGAATGAACTCATTTATCTAAACTTTTATTGGTCGGTTTTAACTCCATACAACATCTCCTACAGTAGGAAAAGTATTATGTACATAAAGAATATGAAAACAAGTAAGGAACTAAACTTACACATAGAGTTCTTTGCCTTCCTTATAGATGACATGTTCTCGGCAAGTTGAGTTATCTACAACTCAAAAATATCATAAGTATGATCCTTCTTAACTATTTTCCATGCTTGTTCGACTGCAACACATGGAAGGATATCTGTTGTGCTTGATTGATAGAATTTATGTGCAATGACTCTAACTCTGAAGTCAATTTCTAGATTGGTGATGGTAGAAATTGTCATCCCTCGTTTGTTCCACTCAGCCAAAGAGAACTTTTCAATTTCTTCCTTTTTTATGAAAATGCATTATGTGCTTCCCTTGCACGATGTGATAACCTGTAACTCGGTAAACAATATCTTTTGTAATCTTTACCGGTCAATTTTCCAGCCATAAACTCATGTCATGTGTTCTTCTCAACACAATCTAGATCCATTCGACCTTAAAGTCACGTGGGAAGTCTAGGGCATGGAGTAACCCTTTCTCAAAAATATGTCGATGATCAGCCTATAGAACTTTGTTTACACATAGTTTATCATACGCTTCCCTCAATTCAAAGTCTCTGACTTCTCCAATCTTACACATGTAACAAGCTTATACATCATGAATCATAAGTACCTTTGGTGGAATTGATGATAGGGCTCCTATAAGATCTCCTTTAATTGCAGTTTTAGGAACGGCTCAAAAGTTTGGTTGTGCACACACGTCACTCCTGACCAACTGAAAATTCATCAATTCCTTGTCTTATAATTTTACTCTAACGGATGAACTGGCTACCATTTTTACAAGTTAGGGTTCATGAAATAGGTTTTGTCTATCTCAACAAGAACTGGTCTTCAAACTTCTCAATACTAGTTGACGATGCACAAGTGGAATCTTCTCAAACTCACCTCAAATTTCCTTAGACTGCTCTACAAGCTGTAAATCACTGTGTCAAATGAAGAATGAGTGTCTAAAATAATTATATACCCTTAAATTGTCATATTAGGGCTTCATTAAATGATTCATGGAGTGGTAGGTGTATAAAATATTTTCCTTGTCTATGATTAAGTTGCTAGGTTATCACACACTACTCGATCAGAACAATGACTTGGTTGCTACTGATGCTTGTTCGACATATCAGCCAGATCAGTATTGCAGCTCAGAATATGCTAATACTGAAGCTCAACATCAAATATTTATTACAATTCTTTTTCTCGGTTCTTGTCTCAAACTTTTCTTAATGCATCTTAACTTATGCAGATATGGACTTTTATACATGTTATGTTAGTAACTGGTATAAAATATGGCATTTGAGAAATAAGTTCCTTACATGCCTTTCTCCTTAATTTGAAGTAGTGTGATCACCTAATCCATTAGATTGGGTGATCTTGGCTTCACTGGATCCACTAGTGCTTGCCTCTTCTTTCTTTGTCTATGTCAAATTCATCTGATTTACCTTTGAAGTGTGTACTTATACAATTCTCTGCACAATATGGTCATATTCATTTCAATAATGACAACTGTGTCTTGTATTGTAATCCCAATTGAATGTGTTACCTTTCCTTGGTGTATTGCTTTATTTCTTGGACGTCTATTTGGATTTTGCACTGGATCTACAATCCTGGGTTCTATGACCAAATTTCTGACAATTGTAGCAATGTCCTTGGAATCTAGGTGAAGTAGATGTATTGCTAGTCTTTGACCTGCATTCATGTGCCTGATGTCCATGCTTCTTACAATTAAAACAATATCCATTGAATTTAGGTTTAGGATTTGACTTTCTAATATTGCTTTGACATATGTTTGTTGTGTGATCTGGTTTACCACAATGATAACATGTAGCTTTGTTGTTCTTCAGCTTTACATTCCTTAGTTCTACACTCTTTAATGATTCTCCTTCTTCAGTGGAAGACTCGTACTCAGTATGTGCAATTCTAGATGTGTCACTATTTCTTCTTGGTGATCTACTAAGTTCCTCAAAGTATCTCAATGCTTCATTCAGTTTTTTATCCTCTCAATGAGATCTCTTTCAAATCTCAACTCATTTTTTCAGTTGATTGTTCTCAGATCTCAAATAAATGTTTTCAATTTCTTTTTTTTTATCTCTTGATTTGAAAATAATAGTTGGTTGACCATGTCCAACTTACTATTTGTGAGCTTCTACACATCATTAGTCTTTTCAGCAAGTCCGGTAGCCATTTGTCTTTTGTCTTGTTCTACAATTGTCTTATCTTCCTCAACTTTATTCTTCTAATCAATCACCTCACATAGTGTTATTGATTGAGTTTCTTGTTCTATCTTCAGACTTTTGACTTGTTCTTTCAGTGTGATATTTTTCTCCAATAGATTTTCAATCGCTGCAATTTCTTTCTTTTGAATCACCATTGTCAAATAGACCTTCAATGTCTTCTTCCTTATATTGAGTATCTTTCATCTAAGTTGCCAATTCCTTCCAAGCTTTCAAGTAATTCTTTAATTCTTCTCTAGCTGTCTCAAGCTTCTATAGCGACAGCTGAATATCAATATTCTAATTCTCAATGACCTTTCCCAACTTATAACCCTCCATTTCCAAGATCTTAACTCTCAATTGGTTAGACTTCTTTGAAGAGAATTAAGCTTTAATACTGTAATATATGAAATTTGGCTCATAAAGGATTGCTTAAATAAGATTTGCATAATGAGATGAGAGAGAAATCCTAAGGCCAATTTTAGTTTCTTACACTTAATTATTATGATAAAAAGGATTGAAAGGAGCATGTAAAGAATAGTGGGATAAGACACCTACCTCATAACATAGAAGATCTAGAAAATCTTATTTTCTAAGGTCTGTATTGAGTTTCTAGAAAATCTGATAGTTGTTCCCGAACCAGAACGTAGGGATGAACAAAACCCAGAAAATTTTTTCCGTTCTGATGTCGTCTTATGAAAAAGGTCAACCTCAACCCATAAATGTCACCCCTGACCCAATAATGTTGACCCTGACCTGCACAGTGTCGACAAAAAATCTGTTTGCGGATCTCGATAGTTCGCTGAAAAGGGTATCAAAATCTGGTCTTAGATCTGCTTTTTTGTACTTGCAACTCCCAAAAATAGCACATGCAAATATCTGAAAAGAGGGGTTTTGGGTGGCTATATAGGGTTTTTCCTTAGTCAAACCCCCATTTTGGTGATCTCCACCTCCACAAATAGCCGAATATAGAATGTATTGTGTGTGTGTGTATTGCTCTTTTGAAAAGAGTCTTTAAACATGCAATATCAAGATCTAATATTCTAGTTTAACAATCCTAACATAACATGGAAATGAGAAAGCAATGCATAGATTTGAATATGACAAAGAAAGCATACCAAGCCCCCAAGGCTAAAGTATTCCTATCAACTCACAATCCATAATTGCTACCCCATGATAATGTCCTTTGAATGCTTGAATGTTGAGAATAGTAGATCTAAAGAGAAAGCCTTCTTGATTAAATGAAGATTCACCATAGCTTGTCCTCAAAAATGCTTGATTGAAGATGATGATATGTCCTCCTAGCTTGTCCTTCTATATCATCCTCTTTCTTTTTTGCATCATGATCAAATGAAGGCAAAAGAGAGTGTTTATACAGAAATCTCAACATAGGTCTCCTAGGGCAATGCAAGGGATCCTAATTCAAGCTCTACCTTGAATCATGGTCCAATAACAATCACCAACCAAGGAGGGAATGTATTATTTCAAATATCAGAGAAAACACTTCCGCATCCAAACCCGGGGACCTATTTTAAGTTTTGGACCTCGATAAGCTCCAGATTTGAAAGCGGGGACCAACACCCGACAGAGGTCTATGTTGACCTTGCCCCTGACCTAGGTCAAGTTCAACCTCAACCCTAGCCTAGGATAGGGTTGACCTCAACCCTGACTTAGGTCAGGGTCAACCTCAACCCTGACCTGAGGTTTCAGGCAAGTCACCAGATAGTTGCTGAAAGGTTCCCAGGTCAGCCGGGGACCTAGGAAGGTGGGGGAATATGCCAGAATGTTAAGAAGGCCCAAAGGCCTAGGGAGAGAGTAGGATGAGGCCCAAGAGGACCAATAAATAGGTCCTACCTCAAAATAAGAGTCATGGAGAGGGAAATCTAGGAGGATCCGTAAGATCCTAACCCTATTTCACCTACACATGTATAATCAAGCACAGATGCAAATCTAATATGCAAACATACTAAATAAGGGTGCTAAACCTATCAAAATGGAAGTGCTTCCATTTTAAGATGATACATTTATCCCCCACTTTAGCTTAGATATGATACTACGTGAATATGCAAGCTAAAGTATCATAAATAATAAAAATGATATAGCCAAGTCCTCAATGCAAAGATCCTGCAAGAAACCATTGGTATCCGCAACCTGCAGCACACAAGGTTAATAAAAATCCAAAGAGAACCTAAGTCTTACTATAATTATCTTGAGAAGTATATAGATCCCCTTATGCCCCCCTGATTCGGCTTACTAATTCATGGAAGGTGAAACAGGGTGATAAGGTGATTTCTATACACTAAATATGCAATTTGTTGAAAAAGTCATTTCCTAAACCAATTAGAAGGGTCCTAAACCTTCCTAAACTACTTTAAGAGGTTAGGTATCTGAATCACAATTCCAACGCCTCTGACGGTACTGAAAACAGAGCTACCAAACTCACGTTATGAAGAAAAGAATAGATGTCTATCTAAATGCATATAAAGGGAAAATTCAAATTTAACCTAAATAATTTCAAATGAAACCCTAGTAAAACCCTAATTTACTGCCTATAAATAAGAGGAAGAGATACTTACCACCTCATTTTTATCATTTATAGAGTTTGGGAAAGGAGATAGGATGCCGAAGAGAGAGGAATTCTGAGCGAGCTGCATGGAGGTTCTGAGGGAGCGCCTGGCCAGCACAGCCACTGGCCGAGGTAAGTTCCTATTTTGAGTGCTTGTGATTGAAAATTTCATGATTTTATAGGGAAGGTTGACCCTAACCTAATAAGGTTGACCCTGACCTAGTAAGGTCGACCCTAACCCATTAAGGTTGACCCTGACTGGGAAGGTTCTGTCCTTTTTGGGGGCAGGTCGACCCTGACCCACTAAGGTTGACCCTGACCCAAAAAGGTTGACCCTGACCTAAAAAGGTCGACCCTGACCCAAAAAGGTTGACCTTGATGCAAAAAGGTTGACCTTGACTAGGTTAGGTGGGTACAGAAGATGTTTGATGTAGAAGTACTGATATGATTCATGTTTGTGCTTGCAGGATCTAGTTCGTCTTCCAAAGCATCCCTTTGGAGGGTTACTACTATCTGTCAGAGGGAGTGTCTCCAAGCTACAGCAAGGTGAGATACAGTTATTGAGAGATGTGGGATTGTACTAGGTAGTAGTCATACCACAACTGAGGTTCCCTTGGTCCATGATATCAGCCATGATAGAGAGATGGGATGAGGATACTTGTTCCTTCCATCTTCCGTCAGGAGAGATCACGATCACTCTGGAGGATGTGTACAAGAACCTACAACTTTTAGTCCAAGGTGATCCTGTCAAATCGAGAGTACCGTAGGGTCCACCTAAGGTTTTTGTAGATATGGAGTATAGTTTGGGATGAGTACCACAGATGAGGACCCGATCAGATTAGATATCTTTGGCAGCCATACTAGCAGGTCTGACACCTCTAATACAGAGAGTGATGCTATGTATACTTGCTTTGGTTGTAGTGGCCAACACAAAGGGTATAGTATTTTTAGCACCATTCACCCATCTCGTACGTAGGATGGAGAGTGACAAGGTCACTGTCTCATGGGGTGGCAGCATGTTGGCTCATCTTTATCACGAGCTGAGTCAGTTGGTGTGATACCAGTAGGAGAGTCTGACAGTGTGCACCTTGCTACAGGTTTGGATGTTTGAGCATTACACATGTACATGACCATAGGGTACTCCTATGATGATAGATGCAACCACACCAAGAGCCTTTGCATATCCGCTAGAAGATGTCTGGCAGGCACAGAGATATCCTCTTTTGGAGGGTATGCTTTGACCGTATACTAGGTATAGATGTGATATGGAGACCTTATTGTCAGATGATAGAGTGGCCGGTTACCCGATAGCAGTTGAGACACTCGCAGTAGCGTAAGCTGCTAGAAGGTCCTACCAATCATGTCGTGATGTCATATTACTATGATAGGGTGACAAGACAGCTTGGTTTGATGCAGGGAGTCCCCTGGACAGTACCTCGGTATGCATATCTGACAAGATACTATTAGAGACCCGGTGCCATACGTCGACCAATAGTAGATGATATTGTGGATAGTGAGATAGATGAGATTGAGGATATAGAGGTAGCTACTGAGATATCCTATGCCAGTGTTAGCAGAGAGTATATTAGATACTGGAGTTTACAGGGGACCCATCCTATCTTCCCCAATGACTACCCCATAGGTGGTCCAGGTCCTTCAGAGAGGAACCACTGAGGAGATGACATACCAGTAGGAGAGGAGGAGGAGGATCAAAGAGATGAGGAGGAGCCTCCCTTTGAGGGAGATCCTATAAAGGAGGAGAGAGTAGAGGAGAGAGAAGAAGAGATGCCCCAGGCTACAGTACAGGGACCGGTGATGAGGAAGTCTATGTTGCTCCCTTGAGATCACAGTGACCTCCTCGAGCGCACATAGAGACACCACCACCGAGGCCTAGACAGAGCGAGCGAGGAGGGAGTAGTTGCTCCATGCCCCCACCATCTATATCCTTTAGTGATACCCAGGCAGGAGATCCAGGTATGATACCGCTTTAGAATGTTTTGAATAAAGATTTTGTTTGGAAGAAGAAATTAAATAAGTTTTTTATTTGAATTTAGCAGGGAGCATAGCGGAGTGGAGGAGTTTTGTATCTGAGGTTCTGAAGGATATTTGTATATCCTACCGACTACCAGCTAGCGAGAGAGAGAGAGTCCCTTATAGGACAAAGGGATCACGGAAAACATGTAGATATCTTCTTATGTGTACAGCAAGAGTTGAGGTTATGCAAGGAGAGAGAAGAGAAACTGATGGCTGATATGCGGAGAGCTCAAGAGTGGATCCAGGAGATGAGCATATCGAGGAGTCGCACATGGACTAGAATTTTGAGATCCTTAGCCTCCCATCATAGATCTAAGAGAGATGGGAGTCATCATCCATCAGAGCATCGTGATAGAGATTGATAGATAGGACACTTGTGCCACATATGTACCAAACTCAGAAAAGTTTATTTATGAAGAAAACTTTGTTTTTTGAAACAATTAGTCCTATGATTGATTACTTTTTACTTTCATCAATGCACAAAACTTTAAAAAGAAAGAGGAAAGGAAAACATGTATGGATGCATTCTAAGTTATATAACTTATAAAATAATTATTCTATAAGGAACACATACATGCCTAAAGAAGAAAATGACTAGTTAGGGATAATAATGTTTGAGATGCATGATATTAATAGGTTCCCTAAGGGGAACACCATTCATATCAGAAATTTTATAAGCACCTGAAGTAAAATCCTCAATTACCACAAAGGGTCCAAGCCAATTTGGACTAAATTTTCCTTTCTCACCAGGTAAAGCATTCACATTTATTTGGTTCTCATATAAGACTAAATCACCTACCATGAATGACTGTTCAATAACTTTGTGATTATATTGTTTTTGGAGTGATTTATGATAGGCCTTAATGTGTTCCAAAGCATTTATTCGTTGTTCATCTAACATTTCTAACTCTTGTAATCGTTGTTCCCGGAAAGTATCTTTGTCAATGATCCCATGAAATGAAATACGCAATGATGGTATTTCTAATTCCAAAGGCATGATAGCATTAGTCCCATAAACAAGATTATAAGGTGAAGTACCAGTAGTCATACAAACACTAGTCCTATAAGCCCAAAAGGCATAAGTAAGTTGGGTATGCCAATCTTTCGCATGTTTGTTGACTGTTTTCTTTAATATTTGTTCAATAAGCTTATTCGATGCTTCAGCTTGACCATTAGATTGAGGGTAGTAGGGAGTAGAAAATTTGTGTTGTATACAATATTTCTCCATGAATTTCGTGACTTCTTTGTTCTTAAAAGATGTACCATTATCTGAAACTATTGTTGAAGGAATGTCGAATCGTGCTATAATATGGTTAAGGATGAAATCACAGATAACATCTACAGTAGTAGAATGAAGAGGGATAGATTCTACCCATTTTGTAAATTAATCCATAGCCATGAGAATGTATGTATGTCCTTGAGAAGAAGCCAGTGAGATTTTTCCAATAAGGTCAAAACCCCAAATGCTAAAAGGCCATGGAGCAACTTGATTACGAAACTTACGAGCAGGAGCATGAATTAAATTACCATGTTGTTGACATTGAGGACACTTTTTGACAAATGTAAAGGAATCTTGCTCCATTCTTTGCTAGTAGTATCCCATTCTGAGGAGTTTATTAACTAAATATTTCCCACCAAAATGTCCTCCACAAGAACCAGAATGAGCTTCTGCTAAAGCTACAGGTACTTCAATTTTGTTAAGACATCTTAATAGTAAACCATTATAAGAACGTTTGTAAAGTGTTTCCCCTAAAATGATATAACGGGCTGCAAGCTTTCTAATATGATTACGTGTGTTCCTTTTTGCCGATTCTAGAAAAGTATTATCTTTTAGAAAATGAAAGATATGTGAATACCATTAATCTAAATGAAAATTACAACAATCCATGGTAACCCTATCATAAATTGTAGGGAATTTAAGAGTGTGTATAGTAAACTAAAATTCTTCATTGTTATTCTCAAGGCAAACCAAAGAAGCCGTGCTAGCCATGGCGTCTGCATGTCGATTATCTTTCCTAGGTAAAGTTTGAATTGTGTAAGAAGAAAATTATGAGAGAATATCCAGAGCCACATCTCGATATTGTGTCATATTATCACTCTTAGTTTGATAAAATCCTTTGATTTGTTCTACAATCAATTGCGAATCCCCATAAATTTCTAAGTTTTTAATATGAAGGGATATAGCTGCTCGTAAACCAGCTATAAGAGCTTCATATTCTACAATGTTGTTAGTACAAGGAAAAGTTAATTTATATGACATAGGGATCGGTTTCTTCATAGGAGGGATCAAGATAATGCCCGCCCCAGAACCTGTCTTGCACCTAGAACCATCAAAATATAATTCTCAAGTATCATCTTGTTTGATTGCAAATATATGCTCATCAGGGAATTCTACTGAGGTAACAGTTGTATTAGAATGAGGACAAGGAGCTTCAGCTAAATAATATGTTAAAGCTTATCCTTTAATTGACTTTTGAAGAATGAAATTGAGGTCAAATTCTGTGAGCAACATCACCCATTTTGCTAATCGACCAGAGAGATCATTTTTTGAGAAAAGGTGGTTTAAAGGATCAAATTTAACAATCACTTTGACTTCCACATTGAGTAAGTAATGCTGGATTTTTTGACAAGCATAAACTAAAGCCAAGCATTGTCATTCTAGTTGAGTATACCATGTTTCATAATCCAACAAGGTCCGACTAATATAGTATACTGGTCTTTCCTTTCCTTCATTATCATGATGAGCCAACAATGCACTCACAGCATTAGATGTGGCAGAAGTATATAGATAAAAGGGTTTATTGAATTGAGCAGGTTGTAAGATAGGAGGATTAGCAAGATATTCTTTAAATTGATCAAAAGACTTCTTGCATTCTTGGTTCCAACAAAAAGTAGTATCTTTTCTGAGTAAAGAAGTAAAAGGAACAGTCCTATCGGCTAGGTTAGAGACAAAGCGATGAATAGATTGTATTTTACCTTGTAAACTGCGCAATTGAGAAATATTCTTAGGAGGCATGTTAACAATAGCATCAATCTTCTCAGTATGAACTTCTATGCCTCGCTTAGAGATAATAAATCCTAATAATTTTCCAGAATCAACTCCAAAAGCACATTTCTTAGGATTTAACCTCATTTTGTAACTCCTAATTCTCTCAAATATTTGTCTTAGAATGAACACATGATCTTCTCTTTGTATAGACTTTGCCAAGATATCATCCACATAATCTTCCAAAATCTTATGAATGTAATCATGAAAAATCAAAGTCATGGCACGTTGATAAGTAGCTCTCACATTTCTTAATCCAAAAGGCATCATGACCCAACAAAATGTCCCCCAAGGTGTAATAAATGCGGTCTTAAGTCTATCCTCAACAGGAATAAAGATTTGATTATAACCCAAAAATCCATCCATAAAAGACAATAATGCATGACCTATTGTGGAATCCACAATCATGTCAATATTTGGTAGTGGGAAGTCATCTTTTAAGGATGCTTTATTTAAGTCTCGAAAATCAGTCCACATTCTTATTTTATTTCCTCCCTTAGAAATAGCCACAATATTGGAAATCCATTCAGAATAATCAATAGAGCGGATGAATCCGGCACCTTGTAATTTTTCAATTTCAGCTTTTACTAGTAAAGCAATGATGGGATTCATCTTGCAAATATTATGTTTCACCGGTTTAGCATTGGGTTTAAGGACAATATTATGAGTGATGATCTTGGGGTCTATACCCGGTATATCCAAATATGTCCAAGCAAACATATCCTTGTATTCAAGCAAGAGAGAAACTGATTGATCATGTTCATCTTGATTCAAACACTTCCCAATTTTGATTGTTCTTTCAACATCATTCTCATCCACTTGAATCTCAATGGTCTCAGTTATTAATAATTTACTTTGTATGGGAGAATCTATTGGCAAAGGGGAAATATCTGATTCATCATATTCTCCAAAATAGGCTTCACTATTTAGGCAATACTGCTTTCTCCTTTTATGATGAAATGTAGGTAGATCTTGATAAGCTCCTAAAAAATCAGCGAGGGCTTCATCCTCAAGAAAGATGTCCAAACTAGGCTTTTGATTCATGTCAAGGAGAAGTGGATTAACCAATTTCAAATGTCCACCACAAATATGATAAACATTAAGAGGAAAAGTCGATGGTTGCCTATAAGGATTGAATCCTAACCCATAAGTATAATCACAACCTTCGTTATCCAGGGGTACTTGTATACCTTGTTCATACTTGCCACAACCTTTCTCGTTAAACCCTGATTTCTTGAGTAAATGATAACCAAAACCATACAGGTGTCGGCCATATTGGATTGAGTCAAAGGAGTGGCATATGTCACAATGTCATAGCAATCTGGTTTTATTGTCTCAATTGTTTCATCACAAGAAGCAACAACAAAGTTACTTTTTAACGCCTCAGAAAGCAGAGCAGGAATAAAAACTTGTTTTTCAAACTCAGTTTGTTCTTTCATAAATTCCAAATCTGATACTTTATATTCTCCTAGAAAAGTAGGATTAAAATCCAATGTTCCCCAATCATCTTCCGTCAGGGAAGAAGATGGAATCTCATCTTGTTTAACCTTAGGTGGTTGTTCAAGTTTTTTAATTGGTTGTATAGGCTCAGGAACCTTAGCATATTTTGTATTCAAGCAAGGATTTGGTGCATCATCCACATGTAGTGTGTACATTAGATTGTTGTATATAAACCTAACCTTGCGATGAAGAGTAGAAGGAACCGCATGCATAGTATGTAACCAAGGTCTTCCTAATAGAAGGTTATAATTGAGTGGTCCAGGCATAACATGGATAGGAGTGTAAAGAAGCACATGACCAACTTTAATGGGAAGCGTAATAATACCCAAAGTTTTCTTTGCAATATTATAAAATGCACGAATAGGAATATTATCTGGTTAAATGGTTGTAAGATTGGCCTTAATTTCCTTAAGCATATCCATGCTACAAACATAAAGCCCAGATCCATTATCAATCAATGTTTTGCAAATGATACTATGATTAATAGAGACAGCAACCATAATGGCATCATATTGATTTTGCACCTCAACAGTAGGTAAATCATTATCGGAAAACACAATAGGAGGTACATAAGGCATAGTATGCATGCACTCCATAAATAAATTAATGTTTTCTTTATTAGGAGGCATAGCAGGGAGAGTAGATAAAGCTTTTTGCAACGCCTCATGATATGTAGGAGAAGTTTGAAGTAATTCCCATAAAGATATCTTAGCCGGAGTAGCGCATAACTATTCTACTAAGTCATATTCCTTAAAGGAAGAAGGTAACCTAGGTGCTTGAGGAAACATGGGTTGAGAAGGAGGTAAGGTTTTTGGGTAAGTAGGTTGAGGATTATTTTGTGTGCGATAAGCATGAGAAATAGAATCCGCATTATCAAAGAAATCCAAGGGATCTCTAGGTATTCCCTTAATAGTTATTTGAGGATATCCTTTTACCGTCATCAAAGGTTTAGGAAATATCATTTTAGGTTTCTCAATGTTGCAAATAGAGGAATATGAAGGTAACCATGCATACACTCTATGGTAAAAGTCAATTGAAGAGATTTTGGAGGAGGATAAAATAGGAATAGGATCCATGGGGATCTCATTCAAAAAATTGGCATGCTCACTTCCATGTATCTCATGAAGGGATCTATCATTTTGTACAACAAAATCCTCATCAAAGTATTCAAAACAAAAATCATACATGTTGAACACAAGAAAACACTACAAGCATGGAAAATGTAAATGTTTTTGTATTTTTAAAGAAATTTTGTGATTTTTATGAATTTTGAAATATAAATGCAAGAGAATAAAATAAAATATACTTCTATATGAATGCAAGATCTAATATGAAATGTAAATATAACACCAAGGAAAATAAAGAGTTGTCTATCACAGGTTCACCAAAATGTAATATATAGAATTTGGCTCATAAAGGATTGCTTAAATAAGATTTGCATAATGAGATGAGAGAGAAATCCTATGGCCAATTTTAGTTTCTTAAACTTAATTATTATGATAAAAAGGATTGAAAGGAGCATGTAAATAATAGTGGGACAAGATACCTACCTCATAACATAGCAGATCTGGAAAAGCTTGTTTTCTGAGGTCTGTATTGAGTTTCTGGAAAATCTGACAGTTGATCTCGAACCAGAATGCAGAGACGAACAAAACCCAGAAAGTTTTGATGTCGTCTTATGGAAAAGGTTGACCTTGACCCACAAATGTCACCCCTAACCCAATAATGTCGACCTTGACCTACATAGTGTCAACATAAAATCTGTTTGCGGATCCCGATAGTTCGCTGAAAAGGGTATCTGAATCTGGTCTCAGATCTGCTTTTGCGTACCTGCAACTCCCAAAAATAGCACCTGCAAATATCTGAAAAGAGGGGTTTTAGGGTGGATATATAGGGTTTTTCCTTAGTCAAACCCCCATTTTGGTGATCTCCACCTCCATGAATAGCCGAATAGAGAATGTATTGTGTGTGTGTGTTGCTCTTTTGAAAAGAGTCTAAGTTAAACATGCAATATCAAGATCTAATCTTCTAGATTAACAATCCTAACATAACATGGAAATGAGAAAGCAATGCATAGATTTGAATATGAAAAAGAAAGCATACCAAGCCCCCAAGGCTAAAGTATT
>MU223174.1:3997109-4016747 GCA_018584345.1 Thuja plicata | reverse complement strand
GAAAGCATACCAAGCCCCCAAGGCTAAAGTATTCCTATCAACTCACAATCCATAATTGCTACCCCATGATAATGTCCTTTGAATGCTTGAATGTTGAGAATAGTAGATCTAAAGAGAAAGCCTTCTTACTTCAATAAAGATTCACCATAGCTTGTCCTAAAAAATGCTTGATTGAAGATGATGATATGTCCTCCTATATTTTCCTTGTATATCATCCTCTTTCTTGTTTGCATCATCATTTCATCATGTCATCTCCCGATTTCATTTCATGATCAAATGAAGACAAAAGAGAGTGTTTATATAGAAATCTCAACATAGGACTCCTAGGGCAATGCAAGGGATCCTAATTCAAATTCTACCTCTAATCATGGTCCAATCACAATCACCAACTAATGATGGAATGTATTAATGCAAATATTAGAGAAAACACTTCCGCATCCGAACCCGGGGACCTATTTTAAGTTCTGGACCCTGATAAGCTCCAGATTTGAAAGCGGGGACCAACACCCGACAGAGGTCTATGTCAACCTTGTCCCTAACCTAGGTCAAGGTCAACCTTGACCCTAACTTAGGTAAGGGTCAACCTTGACCCTGACTTGAGGTTTCAGGCAAGTCACCAGATAGTTGCTGAAAGGTTCCCAGGTCAGCCGGGGACCTAGGAAGGTGGGGGAATATACCAGAATGTTAAAAAGGCCCAGAGGCCCAGAGAGAGAGTAGGATGAGGCCCAAGAGGACCAATACATAGGTCCTACCTTGAAAGAAGATTCATGGAGAGGGAAATCTAGGAGGATCTGTAAGATCCTAACCCTAATTTCACCTACACATGTATAATCAAGCACAGATGCAAATCTAATATGCAAACATACTAAATAAGGGTGCTAAACCTATCAAAATGGAAGTGCTTCCATTTTAAGATGATACAGATACCAATTTTTGGAAATATAATATGGGAAATTAGTAACTAAGAGGGGGGTGCATCACAACTATAAAACTTCTACAAATTCTTAACTAACAGACTCAACCATGCATTCATAAACATAAACTAAAATGTTGTAAAGATCCACCATCTAGTCATGAATACATAAAAGAAAGATTTTGGTAAACCAACAACCACTAAAGGTAAAATTGGGGTAGGGATGACACCCACAAATATTCACTACTGAAGTAATAAAGTATGCCTTTTAGGGCTCAAAAGTTTGATCACTTCTTATGATCTACCTTGTGAGGGGTCTACCCTCTTAAGATCTTTTATACTTATAAAATCTACCTTGTTTAAGGATTTAAACTTACAATAGAGTAAGCACTCGGTTAAGAGATTTACAAAGGCCTGTTAGGACCACTCTGTTAAGATATTTATCTTGATTCACTTGCTAGAATATATCAGTACTTGATCCTTCGGTCTACACTTCAAATGCTGATAACAGATCTTCTCTTTCCAAATCTTAACTGATATCTCAGTCTAATTTATCTATGTTATTATTTTTACTGCTCTGCTCGGTCACTTTGTTTGTTTAATGCTTCATATATGCATATACTTTTGATATATGCTCTTCACATCCACATCCAAACATACAATCTCTAACACACACCTCTCTTTATTGATTAGGGTTTGAAGCATCCCATAAATAGATCCTCCAGATCAAAATCAACGATCTAGATCTATCATCTTTTTCCGCTTGGGCATCCATAATTTTGATTGGTTGCATGGCTTGTATATGGATCCATGATCATAAAAATAGCACGTAATTAATGAATTAAATCTTTGTATATGCTCATTAAATGCTCCATAGAAGTTGGCCAAAATAGTTTACCTTGGTGTTTGTGCCATTCCAAACACATACAAAATCTATTTTACTCGACAAAACAAAATATAGGTGCTCGGTCAATACTGTGTTTCTTGGCATAGTTGTATGTTGTTGCTCGACACTAATACTTCTATGCGACTCGGAAATAAATTCTCTCGGCATCTATTGACTACTCAGAAACCTTTGACTTGCTCGGCAGTAACTGTTGCTTGGTCTCAGCCTTAGTGAGATGGCTCGGTCGCAGTGATGACCGACCAACCTGCCTTGAATATGAATAAGTGTGGGACACTAATAGACAAAAAAACTTAGAGATCAACAAGTCATACCTAAATATTTACATGGGAATGTACCTTTCTTAAATCCTAAAATGTGACATATCACATTTTCCAACGCAAGATCACTATTGAGAAAGACAATATATGATTTACTAGCATTAACATGTTGTCCCAAAGATCTCATATACATATTCAATATTTATTTATAATTTGGATTCATATTTTTTACTTATACTAGGTAGAATTGTATCATTAGCAAATTATTTATGAGTTACATTTGGAACTCCTTCGATTACTTTGTTACTCGATATCAGCCCCTATTGGTTTTCTTCTTAGGTTAATAGATCCTCATATTGCTGGAGTAATACCTTTTTATTTCTATTTTTTCATTTTCCATTCCTACTTTAATGATTTCCTCATTTACCTCATGTATATTATTTTATACCTCAATTTTCACATTAAAAATGTTTTAAAATGTGTTTTATTCCAATTAAGGATTTTATTTTTTAAGGCTTTCATTTTAGAGACAAAATAGAAAATTTTTTACCCTTCAAACTTTTCTTCATTCCACTAGTCCTCTAGTAATCCTAAAAAGATTTTATCTTGGTAATACATGTTTTCAAACTTAAAAGGGTGTCTAGCTGGTTTACTTCCGTCAATAATGTCTAATGTTACCAGGAAGTGATTAGAACTCAAGGTGGAATGGATAGAAGTTTTCAAAGTGCTTTAAAATTTATAGAAATCTCCTAAAAACACAAATTTCTCCACCCTTTCTACTATATAACAAAATTTTGTTCTTCTGTTATTCTATTTGAATGTACTATTGTTTGTTTTTATATATATAATACCGTTAGTGATTATCAATCCTCTAAAGTTTTTCAACAGTTAGTTTTGACTGGTTGTCAGCTTCACAATCATTGTTCCTTAATTCCACAAGGGATTTCCTACCTCTCTTCTTCTAGTGTTTTCCATAGATGGGGCTATCTATTCCATTTATTGTAACTGTTATTCCAAGCTTACCTTTATTTTTTCATGCTTCTTCAATAACCTATCTACATAACTGTTCCATTTCCTACATATCCCATTCATCTTCCAATTCTAACATTATTTGTTCGCTGAATGGATGAATAAATTCATTTTCCTGCTGCAATTCTAGATCTTCATCATTATATGCTACTGTACTAATATGAACTTTATCCAATTTTGTTTCTTCATTCAGAGTATTGGTTTCTTTTTTATTTAGGTACTCAATATAATCCCCATCCAATTGTTAAAAATACTCACCCCCTTACTCTTCCTCCAATACATCATTTTCCATATTTTGGTTCATATCCATGTTGTTGAAAATAGTTTCGAGCTCTACTGGGATGTGACTAGATGTTAGGGTAGGTTGACTTTGTTTTAGAGCTGGAATAAAAAACTTTAAATAAAGATGAATAAACTTAGATCAAGCGGCAATCCATCTAGAAAAAGTTAGATTTACAAAAAAGATGTAAGATTTGTAAAAACAATTAAAGAAAATCTGCAAACAATAGTTAGATCAACAAAAAATCTGATTTCTTCTCCTCAACTGAGATATCTTTAAACTATTCCTACAAGCAACACTCAAAATAAGGATTTAACTAGCTCTTATACCATGTTAGAAACATTAAAAAAATGGAAATGAGCTTAGGAAAGAATCCAAGTGAGTGAGAAAGAGTAAGTTTTACCAAATACATAAAGAGAGATATTTCTCCAATAGATCAAACACCAAATTCACCAAAATGCTCCAAGACCAAGACAAGAACACAAGAATTCTGAAAGGGGGAAAAATAAGAAAACTCCCCTTGTGTATAATATGAATGACGCACAAAGCCTAAAGAAGAAGAGAGAATGAGAGCAATAAGCTCATTTCAATAATGAGAGCAAGTTTGAGAATGTGAGGAGAAGTGAGAAAATAGAGAAGATTATTGAGCAAGTGTGTGTAGAGGCAGCTCTTAAATAGAGATGAGTGGAGGAGTTTGCATGTAACTCACATCTTCTATGAATACCACATTCACATTGAGTGGGTGCCAAATGTGAGAATCCTCTTAAGGAGGAATATCTAATTTCCTTATTAAAGGAATTACCAAAAAGTGACATGTCGTCCTGCTTGGACTAGAGGACAAACAAAATTTAGGATACCTTGGTTTATCCTTTAATTATATAGTTCACCAAGGAAAGATTAATTTCTAACATATACCATATTGAGCTTTCATGAACCACGTAGTCCATGCGAGTTGATGACTCATGCTTACTAAAAATTCCTTGTTGAAGATAAATAATTACAATGGTCTATCCATATCACTATACTATTGGATTCTTCTACTATTATGTACTAGTTTTTATTAAGCTTGTCCAATGAACCCTATTAAAATTTTTATATGATATTACAAATCTAACCTTAATATCTTCAATTTAAATAAACCTTGAATATAATTTTGCAGAGAGAGAGATGACTAAGAATATCCAAATTACTGAATTAACACCATTATTTGACAAGCCAATGATAGAGGTGGCCAAACATATGTGGATGTATCCTACTGCTATTAAAAATATATTTTGTCTATATGAGTTGCCTTACTGGCCTTATCAAAAGGTAAACCATTATCACTCTTATCTGCGATTATTGTAAGCGTTTTTCTTCCCATGAATTTATGATTTGATTTATATTCACATTGAAAGCTTTGAAAAACATATAGAGGTGTTGGAGTCACAATTGGTTGGTGGAAATGGTGCTCGATCAATGAAAGCATTAAAAATCAGATTGAAGATCGGAAGAATGAGAAAGAAAACTTGTATAAGGATACACTCTCCAAAACAAGAAGTCTCGGTAGAATTATCGGAATAGAAGAGAGATTATTTTGAGAAACAATAAAAATGATGATTCATTGCTAATGAGAAATATTTAGATATAATCCATAGTAAAAAATAAATATTCTTTCATGTATTTTGATGTAAAGACATGGATATAATTTATAATAATGATATCACATTTTGGTGGGTTGAAAATGTGTTTGTCATTTCTTATTTTCTAGGAGTTGATGTTGTATATTTCCCATACAAGTTGAAGTTTTAAATATGCTAGAACTAACCATGGTTTCATCCTTATGATAATGGGAATGTAGATTGACTATTTTCAAGGGCATATGTGTAATCACGTTGAAGGAAAGTAGCTCAGTGAAAAGTGAGCTATGATTTTCCCTTATGTTTCATTTAAGTATTTAAATTTCAAAACTCTGCTAACAATTATAATATAGTCATAAAAGGGTTGCAACATTCTAATCTTATTTTCCTATGACTTCTGTAATGGTACAACTAGAGTGTTCATTCCAAGAAGGTTTTTCCTTTGTGTGAATGTTTCATTTTTCTAGTCAAAATATAAAGATTGGAGGAGTTTTTAGGGGCATGGGCAATTTAGTGTCACGGTCAATTCCCATAAAGGAGATGGATTTGATATTTCATTTGAAATAAGAAGCCACTTGTGTGGGTATCATTTTATTTTGGGGTTTCAAAATTCAAGCATATCCATGTGATTGACTTAAAATGTTAATTTCAGTTAGTGCAGGGAGTGTTTCATCTGTGGCACTTTGGTTCTTGTCAACAAAAGACCTGAAGATATATGAAAATTCTCTAATTTTGGTAGACAATGGAATATTTCAAGAATAAAAAATTCTGATATGGAACTTGATTTCATTTGAGTGAAGAAGCATTTGATGAGACAAATAAAGAAGACAAGAAACTCATTGTGCTCATCGAGATGCTTGAATGAATTGAGTATGGAAATGAAATATTCTTTAAACATTTTGAAGAGATGTTGTTACTATTAAATTTTATTATATAAGTTATGGTGGGCTCTCTTTTGGACTTGCGAGAGGGTTTTCGGGCCATATGGTCGACACACTGAATTCAACAGGGAGTTTGACTCCCTTCTTTATCAGTATGGATAAGAAATGTTTGGGGTTCCTCTCTACAAAAGCGTCAACTACTTGTGCAGAATAAGCATCTTTCTCTATATCTTCAAGCTCCTCTTCTGTGACATTTTGAAAAAAAACTGACCCACGGGGTTGTTCAATGAACATAGTAGAACTGGTATTTACGAAAGGATCATCCTCTCACTCTGTCTCCCAAGTGGGGAATCTGTCAATATATGACTCATCAGGTTGTGTTCTACCCTTCAACCTTGTGTAAGGCCCTCCATGAGGTGTTTGAGACATAGTGTGGTCCAAATTTTGTGACTAAAACAAGTGATATTGTATGTGTCTGAATGTTGACCTCTAAATCAGCCACAACACAACATAGTCATTGCTTAATCATTGAATTGCGAAGATGAACATGAATTGCTCATTCCACAATATCGATTGAATCAACCTGTTGCCTCCAATTTAGTTGGGGTGTTTAATTACTCTCAGAATGAGAGCCAACAACCATAGACCATTGCTAAAATAGAGGATTTGAAAGCTTTGAAAACTGAAATGAAATCTATTCTATATGAGAGATGCAATTGTAATCTAAGAATGAAGATGCAGATTTTAATCTAAGAAACTTGAAAGAGATGACAGAATTAAGCTACTTGATAAGTAAACAAACTAAATTAAGATGAAAATGCCATTTAGCTAAATGAAATTACACTAAATATGCAATAAAAGCTTGGAAATATGAGAGAATTAAGACAATAATTCGCTATAGTTTTGGTACTCTAAAATTGCTCTTCTCAAATGAAGGAAAGAAGGTCCATAATATAGAAAAGTTTGAAGAGAGGATGAAGAGTTTCTTGGGAAGACACGGCTGACTCTTCATCTTCATGAAAGAAGGTGAGACAAAAATGAAGGAATTATTTAATTAAATGAATGAATTATTGCCACATGGGTGGCTTTTCATTTTGAATTATTAAATTCAAGTGAGGATAATCCATTCAAATAACCAAATAATATTTAATTCCCTTGATGTGTATTAGCTAAAGGGGGTGGTATTAATTTAATTTAAAAGTACTTAGGACTTTAGAATTGAATCAATTAATCATAGGGATTTTTAGCTAATAAATCTTGAAAATTTAGGAATTAAATATAGTGTAAGATTTATGCAAATTTAGGTTTTCTGCATTTGAGACTAAGCCAATTAAAGACAATTAGGAAGGAGAATTTGCCTAGTACAATAGGACTTCGATGATGAGAATTTGAAGAAATGCACCAAAATTGATTAGAATTGTAAGGTGCCAATTTTTGGGTATTACATTTTGCCCCTCTTTGAATTGATGTGTGAGCAGTGCATTGATTCAAAGAATAGTCTGATGTGAGAGATGAATATTTTGGGAGTCTAGGTTAGGTTTCCAAGACACCGATTAGATCGAGAAGTAGAACCATCTTCAGAACGAAGCATGATTCTTCAAAGTCTAAGTTAGATTGAGAAGACAATGGTCCAAATACCAATTGAGAGTAAATTAAAATCGGGGTTAGATTGCCCCAATGTCCACTGATAACTAATGAAGATTTAGGACTATATCCAGAATCAGGGTTAGATTGCCCCAATGCGAAGGTTAGCCCTCCAAGATCTGGGTTAGGTTTCCCAGATAAGGGTTGAAAAGAGATTTTGAGAGCCGTCTTTAGAATGAAGCATGACTTTCAAGAATTAGGGTTAGATTGCCCCAATACCGAATGAGATTTCAAGAATCATCTCCAGAATGAAGCTCAATCCCCTAATATCTAGGTTAGATTTCCCAGACAGTAGTCAGATTGATATCTTTTACAAGACTATCCCCAGAATGAGGCTCAACCTTCAGGAGTCAGGGTTAGATTGCCCCGATACCTGTACCAAAAGATAGTAAATAGAGATTTTTAGGACTATCTCCAGAATGAAGCATAATCCTTGAGGATCTGAGTTAGATTGCTCAGATACTTAGAAAGATAGATGACAAGATGACAAGATGTGAGATATCAAGATGCCCCTAGAGATTCAAGATCATGGAATATCCAATTTTGACCATAAGGTACAAAAAATTGAATATGCGCCAAGTGATGAGATGTCCCTAGCAATGGGGTTTTTGATTCAGATTAGATTGATTCGAGAATGATGCGAAAAGATTTAATGATGTAATCATCCTGCCCCCTTAGGAGCGAAATTGAAAGATGACACAATAGAAAGATGATTGACAAAAAAAGATGGCAGATAGAAGTAAGATCGAAGATCCAGAGGAATTCAGAGATATATCAAGAGAAGGAAGAATTGATTTAGAGCGATCGGGAGGTCCTGTTGACTAGGTTTGACCATAGTTGACCAAGTTTGACTAGAATTGACTAGAGTTGACTTTTGTTGAAAATATTGTAGAAGCTGAGAAAATGATGACAAGAGATGATTCTAACAAGAAAGTGACGTCAGAAAGTTGACTGCACAAGCGTCGGAGCACATCAGTCCCAAAATTTTAAAATGCAATTTTGAGCTGTATAGAAGTGTCAGATTTTAATTTTGATCATGAAAATGGATTCAGAACGGTCGATTTAGCCAAGGGTGCAATTTTGCAGAAAACAAAGCACTTTTGAAAATTAGGTCAAAAGCTATATAAGGCTCGGAGGGGTCATATTCAAATCATTATTCACTTTTGACTTTAGAGATGGCGAGGGCCCAGGCTGATATTGATAGCATTCTCGTGCATACACATCAATTTTAGTGCTCCCGATGACATAGTCGGCCACCGGAGTATGATGCACCTGTAAGTAATCAAAAAACCATCTTTCATTTCAAATTTTTATTGATTTTTAGATCTTTTTAGCATGCTTTTAAGTCTAATTAGGTCAAGTCTCACGCGAGGCAATAGTTTCCTCGTGCCGGCCAAGATCGCCCATCGTGCGAGAATTTGGTTTCCTCGCGCAGGTTAGGATTTCCTCGCACGGGGTCCCTCCGCAAGCTCACGCGAGGTGCATCGCGATGTCGCACAAGATTCCATCCCCAGTGATGAAACTTCACGCGAAGAGAGATCCTGTCTCGCGTGGGAAAAGAGTTTCCTCACATGGGAACTGCTTGCAGTCTAGAAAGTTGTCATCCAGTATGTCATAGAATCAGCCACTTAGAATGCCTCAAAAATGTGTTTAGGATAGATCCATAGCTTCATTTGTTGTTATTTCTTTGAAAAATCATCATGTTAAGATACTGATCAAATGTTGTCGCTTGCTTTGTAGGTTGACTTCCCTGATATTGCGTTCCAGTCTCACCATCCTGTCATAGGTGAGCTTTTACAGAGACTGACTGATGTTGAGAGTGCCCATCTCGATGAGCTTTAACTATCATATCTACGTGATGTACCTGAGATTTGGGTAAATCATAGTCTATTGTGTGCACTTTTCAAGCATTTCCATTCAGAGATGAACACTTTCCATTTGCCGCAGGGGGAGATGACAGTCACCCCTGAGGACATATATAGGATCTTGAGAGTACCATTCCACAGGGCTCGCGTGGAGTACGATACCCAGCCGAGGGCAGGCACACATGCATTAAGAGCGATCTTCCAGGATGATCTAGTGATGGGTCAATCCATCTCTTGGGATGATTTGACGAGTAGGTACGATGCAAAGCACACATTGGTGCTCATCTTGGCGATGTTCTTGAATTTCCACCTGGTGCTGGATCGGGGTTAGCACAGATTAGAGTGCAGCTAGGGACTCATGCTACAATGGATGTTAGCCATGCCAGCAGTGAGGTTCAGATGGGGCGAGTGCATGCTCGCATAGATGTACCATGAGATGTACGAGATCGTGTATCAGGGCGCACGAACCATGGCAGCAGGAGTTGTGGTTCTACAGATCTGGGCCTGGGAGTACCTTCCCATATGTCGATCAATTTTCCATGATACTTGACAGCCCCTAGAGCCATACATTTACAGGTATGCAGGTCCGATGACTCAGCCAGTGTTGGGTAAGACAGATCAGTGGCGGGCACAGCTGGACGATATGGCAGCGGTTATATGGAGGCCATGGATAGCTACTGAGGTTTGGGATGATGCACGACACAAGATATTATATATGTTCTTCTCATGTCCTTTGATCAGGTGCACCATCAGCGTTATTGAGTGCTCCCTACTGACACGGCTCCTACAACAGTTTGGGAGACCACAAGATGTCTCCCAGGAGTATTGCACATATGCTTAATTCGTCGATGAGACGAAGAAGGGCTGGCAGCAAAAGTTAGACAAGGTTAGGTGTATGATAGATGCACAGGTACCACCATCTAGGTGGGACTATTTAGTAGGGGTGACGAATGTAGGGATGGCACTTGCATACAGAGATCGCATCTTGGCTCATCCATTTATGAGATTCACAGACCTTGTTGGCATGGGCCAACAGGTACAGCAGGTGGTACAACCACCATAGCAGCAACAAGTACCACAACAACCAGCATAGCCACCACCACAGCAGGAGAGAGTACTATGGCGGAGGACTTGGCAGAGTCCCCTTCCTCCTAGACATATGGTAGCAGACATAGGTGCAAATAGTAGTGGATCTTAGGATAGGTCCACTAGGCAGAGGACAGATGATAGCTCTGTGTAGGGGGAGGATAGTGATATAGCCAATCCATGGGTGGGAGGACTGTTGGAACAGGTACAGGAGGCTCTCAGGAAGAGCCGAGAGAGAGTGAGGCAGGTACAAAGGGAGCGGGATGACTACCGTACATAGGTGACCATCCAGGAAACCCAGGTGACCGAGCGGGATCGAGTGATCTGAGGACTACAGGAGGCACTAGCCAGAGCACATGCAGAGGTGAGATATGAGGCTGCTCAGTCAACCTATTATTATGTTGCATACATGATCACAGTTCCCAAGGCAGTGGACCAGATTATGCCATTTTCAAAGTATGTTGGGGCACGGGCCGCCCCACAGGTACCACCACAGGCACCTCCTTAGAAATAGACCATGCCACCTCCTCCACCTCCTCCGGGTGGAAGTGGCTAGATGAGACATTTGATACATATTATACCACCATTTTGATATACTGTGGTCGAGTAGCACCATTGTACATTTGATCAATTGATATATATGAGCTCTATTTTGGCATCATTGTACTTGTTCATATATTGCTTAAAATTTAGATGTCTTGTGAGATGTTTCCTATATGATTAGATGTATGGATTAGAAATGTATGCCATGGACGAATATGCAAATGTTTATGCACATGTTTTATTGATGTATGAATGAATGTAATGCAATAATAGATGTTAAATGGATAAATGTTATGTGCGATTTGATTTATGCTTATAATGGATACACATGTATATGGATATATAAATGCAAATGAATGTATTGAAATGCACTTTTGTGGAAATGGATGTAATGCAATGAATGCAATGGTACTAATCATCTCATGAAGGATATTGCAATATATGATAGATACTAACCAAAAGAATATGAATGAAGATCGGGAGCAAGGACCGGATACTTGTGTAGTCAAGAGGAATCCAAGACAAAAGATGAGAACCTTTGAAGAATGAGAAGACAATGAAGAGAGCACCAAAACTGTCGCTATGCAAGCTTAAAATGCGAATACAAGCCTAAGCTAAATGCAACCCTAGGACTTGGTAGTTGGACTCATCGCATAATTATCATCATCGAGTTTTGGAACATCGGAGTCGATACAATCCTTACTGGCACCAATGCAACCATAAGAATATGAATATGAATTTCATCAGATAAAATGTAGGAAATGAACGTAAGCGCTAGGGCACAAAGCCAAGATGACCTGAACATTGTTTCCAGTTTGATATAGTAAGAGTACAAGTAAACAAACAGAGCAATAAAAGTCAAAGAGATAGTTCCAACCTCCCCTTGGCGTACAAATAAATAAGATCGAGGGATGTGAGGCTTTTCCACCTTAATGCAGAAGCGCTTATCACATACACCCTATTTATTTGACGCTGTCAGATCATCAAAACCACACTCACAAGCAGTAGACAAAGAAAATATCAATGAAATTCATAAGAATAGACAACATACAAAGAAAGATTCAATCATAGCTTGGCATGTTTCAAAGTTTATGAATGTGTATGTGTTTTAGGGGTGTTGAAAAACACCATTGTGCTTGTGAGTGCAATGTGTTTGATTGCTATCGAGAGATGTTTACATTACGATGTTCAATGTGTCCAAAGATAGTGTTGAAAAACAATGTTTGATTGGGGTGTTGAAAAACACCAGTTTGTGCCAGTAGATAGTTGTCCTTTAGAACTAACAAGATTACTGACTCGAGTGTAAACCGAAGATGCGATCAAAGTGAGGAGCCATGCCCCAAAGTAATTAATGTTAATGACAGACTTGACTCATATAGAGAGGACAAATACGAGTGGATTGCCCCCAAGCTATGACGTTGGGGTCGTGTCAAGCTAGGTGGGATCTTGAAAAGACCCAAAGTGTCATGAAAGTGACTAAAAGCTATGTATAGACTAAAGCAAAGCATGCAAAGACTGAATATCGATAAATAGAGTGTTTGGGTATAACTCCAACTGTAACGGTTTGATGTCAAATATGCAGATAGTGAGTTCATGTGAGAAATCTCAATAGTATAGTGACTATAGGCAGATGCAGTGAGAATCACTAGTGACTGACGTGAGAAAGATTCTCAAGTATAAAGATCGGTGTGAGATCTAGGCATCAGTAGGCAGACTCAGTGAGAACCACTGGTGACTGATGTGAAGAGGAGAGAGACTCCAAAAGATAGGAAAAATCCCCCTAGACCAGGAAGATGCCCCTGAGTGTGATCAGTTTCAATCCATGTGAAGTCAAGCAAAATCTCAAAAATAATTGAGAGCGAATGCATGAGCGAGCAAACTAAAGCAGGAAAGCAAACTAAAGCAAGAAAGCAGAAGAGCAAATTGCAAGAAAGCCAAGGTATTTTGTGATAGATAGAGCATTACGAAACAAGAGGTGCCTGTTTACTAGGTTTTCACCATCTTGGCAGAAATTCTATTTTTGCTACCATGACACCTATTTACCAGGTTTTCATTAATGGCACATTTTTCTCTTTTTCTCATTTTTTTGTATTTTTCATTTTTTGATTTTTTTGTATTTTTTGATTTTTTTTGTATTTTTTGTATTTTTTGATTTTTTGGTATTATCAAGGCGCCTATTTACTAGGTTTTCACCAGGATAATAGATACATCAAAGCACCTGTTTGCCAGGTTTTCACTAAGATGATCATTTTTTCAGGACATTTTGCAATTTTTAGGATTTTCTCAGAATAGAGTATGTACATGAGCATTCAGAAGACATCTCAACTATAGAACTTCTTCAGATGAAGAGCATTGATAGGCTCTTTGAGCTGTTCCCCCTTTGTGGTAGAGAGCTGGTAAGCACCAGACCCAAATATTGCAGTGATAACATACAGACCAAGCCAGTTTGGTGCAAATTTTCCTTTCTAGACCCACTATTGTTGATTCTTGGGGTTCTCTCTCAGGACGAGATCACCCATTTGGAATTCCCTTGGTCTGACTTTCTTGTTGTAGCTTTTAGATACTCTCTTCTGATATGCTCAGAGATGATCAAACGCCACTTTCCGATGTTCATCCAGTAGTTCAAGCTCTTGAAGCTGAGATATTCTTATATCATCATCAGTAATGAGGCCCTTTAGAGAGACTCGCAAGGTAGGAATCTCAACCTCAATAGGAAGCACTGCATCTGCACCATAAACTAGAGCAAAGGGCATGGCCCCTGTTGGTGTCTGTATACCAGTGTGGCAAGCCCATAAAGCCAGATTAATCTAGAGATGCCAGTCTCATCCAGATTTATGTATTGTGCGGTGTAAGACCTTGAGAATAGTCTTATTTGAAGCTTCCGCCTATCCATTACCTTGGGGATAATAGATAGAAGACAAGTTCTAAATAATTCTAAACTTAGCGCATAATTATTTTAAATCCTTGTTCTTGAATTGCCCCCCATTGTTGGTGATTATTGATGAGGGTACACCATATCTGCAGATGATGTAGTTCAATATAAATATGGCCACAGACTTGCCATCAGCTACGATGAGGGGCACTGCCTCAACCCACTTGGTAAAATAGTCTGTAGTAGTAATGATGTATTTATGTCCCCTTGAAGAAGACAGATGTATTTGACCCACCAAGTCAAAGGCCCACTACTGAAATGGCCAAAAGCTAATGAAAGGAATGAGCTCCTTGGCAGGAGCATGGATCATATTTCCATGAAGCTGGCACTGTTTGCAAGATTTAGCAAATTATGTAGCTTCTTTCTCCATATCCGGCCAATAGTAACTAGCTTTAATAAGTTTGCAAGCCAGTGTCAGGCCGTTTAAGTGAGACCCACAAATGCCCTCATGCACCTCTACTAACGCATGCTTGGACTCATCAGGTTCTAAACACCTAAGGAGGGTATCGTCTAGACCTCGCCTATATAAGTCGTTAGCTATGATGACAAATCGTGAAGCACTGTGGATTAAGTGACATTTTTCATTTTGGGTGTAAGTGTCTAGAATGATCTGGTCACAAAGGTAGGAGTAAATATGGTGGTAGCGGGATGAGTCATGTCCAATGACTGAACAAATCATCTAGGATTCAGGGGAATTATAAGCAGGGTAGCATAACGTCTCCACTAGGAATTCATGTCGGAAGTCATTTTCTGGAATTTGTAACATGGAAGCCAGAGTAGCCATGGCATCGGTTGCTTTATTATCTGCCCTTAGAATTTGTTGGAAATTAATGTGTGAAAATTATTTCTTGAGATCATCAACCATGTTTTTATAAGGCACGAGTTTTTCATCTTTTGTTTGGTAGATATCATTCACCTGATTGATAACCAATTGTGAGTCTCCAAAGACCTTTATCTCATCGACACATCATTCAATAGTGATCTTTAATCCATTAATCAAGGCTTCATACTCAGCAGTGTTATTTGTGCAAGGAAACAACATTTTGTCAGCCTTTGGTAATGAATACCACTGAGGTGTAATGAACAAGATTCCGGCACCTGACACCTGCTGGGTGAATGATCCATCAAAGAACATGGTCCATGCCTGATGTGTGAGAAGCATGATGGACTCATCTGGGAACTCAATCCTTAATGTTTAGTAGTCTGATATAGGTGCCTTAGCTAAGTGATCTACAATTTCTTGCCCTTTGATAGCTTTTCTTTTGACATATTCAATATCAAATTCAGTGAGAAGCATGACCCATTTAGCTAGTCTACCTGTGAGAGTAGCTTTGTTGAGTAAGTATTTTAATGGATCAATTTTTGCAATGAGCCTTGTAGTGTGAGAAAGCATGTAATGTCATAACTTCTAGGAAGTGAACACCACCGCCAAGCAAGCTTTCTCAATGACAGAATAATTCATTTCATAAGAGACCAACATTCTGTTGATGTAATAGATTGCTCTTTCTTTATTGTTTTGATCTTATTGGGCCAATAGAGCACCTAGAGATGTTTCTGTAGCTAATATGTATAATATTAATGGCTTCCCATGAATAGGAGGCATTAATATAGGAGGATTAGCCAGATATTGTTTGATTTGTAGAAGACCTTGTTCACATTCCTTGTTCCATTGGTAAGTCACTCCTTTATGTAAATTCTTGGTGAATGGTTGTGACTTGTCTTCCAGTTGGGAGATAAAGCACCAGATAGACTGTAGTCAGCCTTGAAGACCTCTCATTTGTCTAATATTGAGAGGTGGGGGCATTTCCATGATAGCTTTCACCTTTTCAGGATCCACCTCGATACCTTTAGCGGAGATGATATAACCAAGCAATTTTCTAGAAGTTACTCCAAATGCACATTTCTTAGGATTGAGGCATAGTTTGAACTTTTTCATATGATCTAGTATAGGACCTAGATCAATAAGATGTGTCTTCCTATCCATTATTTTAGCAAGGGTGTCATCAACATAATCCTCCATTGTTTTGTGCATCATATCATGAAATATAGTAGCGACTGCTCTCTGATACGTGGCTCCAGCATTCTTGAGACCAAAAGGCATAAAATTCCAGTAGAAAGTGCCCCATGCACAAGTGAAAGCAGTCTTTTCTTGGTCCTCTGGTACAATTTTTATTTGGTTGTAGCCAGAGAAACCATCCATTAGGGAGTACATTTCGTACCCTGTTGTCATATCCACAATCATATCAATGTTGGGCAGTGGGAAGTAATCTTTTGGACATGCCTTGTTTAATTCCCTAAAGTCTGTGTAGACTCTGATAGATTTTTCATGTTTCGACAATGGAACTATGTTGGAGATCCATTCTGCATAGTCAATTGCTATGACGATTCCAGCTTTTAAGAGTTTCTCTAATTCCGCCTTGACAAGTAGAGCCACATGTGGATGCATTTTTTTGAGTTTTTGCTTGACTGGTTTTACTCCCAAAGCTATTGACAGGTGATGCATGATAAGATCAAGATCTACACCAGGCATGTCAGAGTATGTCCATGTAAAGTTTATCTTTTTCTCTTTGAAGAAATCTGTGAATTCTTTGAGTTCTTCTGCAAACAATGATTTAGCCACATGAATAATGTGCGGATGTTCTTCTGTACCCAAATTTATTGGCTGAGTCAGCTCAATCAGCACAGATGATCATTCCTAGAAATGAATCAGAAGCACATCAAGTATCTCATCCTTAGGTGCCTCAAAGAGATTTTCACCTTCGGATACGTCTATTCTTTTTACTTTTTTTGGCTCTGACACTGCCACAATGTGGTTTTCACCGTCAGAGCGCCTATTTTTTTTCCTTTTGATTTTATGACTAAGATACTTGATATCACTTTCGGTTATGCTGACACTGTCTTCACTAGTGGAGGACGTTACAGGTTCAACAGTGTGGAGATAATAGGCTAGAGCATAGTCATTCTGGAATGTGAGGACTTCGTTGGATGAGGAAGGGGAATTCTAGTCTATTAGCTCGAGATGTTGGAGTGAGAGAGAAGTGACAGGTTCAAGTGCATTCATGGTATAATCATCGAAAGTGTGGACTAGTAAGCTAAGACCTAGATCAATCTCATTCAAAGGTGTATTCAAATCCTTTTGACTCCTAGCGACCGTAGTAGAAGACATGTTAACATCTGTGGAATCAGACTCATTAGACCTTACATTAGACCCTTCACCTATGTTGAGAAGGTTTTCAGATGTATGTGTAGTATCAACATTCCTATCAAAGGATCCTTCTGAAATACTGTCGAACTCATATTCATGGGAATCTATGTTTGAACTCTGACTGGGATGTTTGCACCATGAAGGTTTGGGAGTTCTTGTGACACTAGCCTGTTCTTGTGCAAACCGCTCTTGAAACTATGATGGTATGTATCGTTCACCCTGGAAACCATGGTCTTGTGACATTTTCCATTGTTTTTATGTTAGAGAAGTGAATGGAATAGCATCATTGGAGTCACTACCAGCCTTGGTTGTACTAACATGTGTTATGACGGCATCTAGCTCAGCAAAGAATATTGCCAGATCTGGAGGAATAGGATAAGGAAAGTAATCCTCGTCAGAGCTATCCTCTGCAGTGTCAATTGTTGTTGTGCCTTCAGGTTCTAGTTGAGGATCCAATTTTGGCACAAATTTGTTAATCCCTAGATGGAACAGGATCTTCTTGAAGCCTAAACTAGTTGTATCTTTCATTCTTCAACCCGTAGCTTTGATAGGTTCAACTAGCCCATTACCATTTATCCCTATTGGACCACTCCCTTTGTATCCAAAGAGTTTCATGATTTTAAGACCTTCATTATTAGGATCTATTTCACGAGCTGGGGTGGTCTGTTCAGATATGTACTTTCCTTTGTAAAGCCAAGCTTTAATAGATCTTTCCTCATCTTCATCTTCTAATGGTGTTGAAGCCCATACAAAGGCACCATCGTAAACTATTTCAGGAGGATTAGTAAAAGGCTTATTGTTCTCAGAAGGTCTCCCATAGGAATGAGGAGACGGAGGTAGAGATGCTAATGATAGCACATGTTCTATTTGATATCCCCCCATGCCTATATCTTTGATTTTAAAAGTTTGTTCCATGTCTCTAAGCTTGGCATCATAGAATTTTGTGGATTCTCTGTTAGTAGGAACAAAACTATTAGTTGATTGTGTGAGTGTATTACAAGAAGAGCCCATACTAGCAGGAACTGTCACTTCTGCATCGTGGAAAGGAAACTTGATGCACTAATGATACGTAGAGGGAACTGCTTGCATTTCATAGATCCACGGTCTTCCCAACATGATTTTATAAGCAAGAGGAATGTCTAGCACTTGACATGTGACATCTCTTTTAACAGGTCCAACCCGAATAGGTAGCACAACTAAACCTTTAGACTTTCTTTCTTCTTCATCATAGGCTTTGATAGTAATTTTCTTAGGGGAATCTATGTGATCTTCATCATAGCCTAGCTGAGCGAGCAAGTGAGCAGAGTAGATGTTGAGGCTGACACCATTATCAATAAGGATGCGACAGACAAGTTTTTTGCCAATCATGACCTCTATATGCAAAGGGGCGTTATGTGGGTGGCTGGCTGAATGGTCATCTTCTTCTGAAAAAGAAAAATAGTGTGGTGAAGTCAAGTGACCCACTATAGATTGAAACTGATCAGTATTAATGTCTTTGGGGATGTTAGCCTCTGCGAGGGCTTTATCTAGAATCTGCCTGTGAGCAGGCGAGATCTTCAACAACTCAAAGATGGTTATTTGAGCATTGGTTCTCTGCAGCTGGTTGAGAATTCTATAATTAGCAGTAGGAGGTGTGGGGACCATTTTTGTGGTCTTGTTGGTAGGGTGAACAATAGCTTTATCCGCAAGTTGTTTCAGTGTGGATGCAGTAGCAGGAGGGTTAGGACCCTTGAGAGTGATCTTAGCGCAGGATCTGGTAACGATGTTTGCGCAATCCTGAAACAATTCAGGTTCAGACGAAAGAGACCTAGGGTCTCTCAAGAGAAATAGGGTCTTAGGCTTAGGAGCATCCCTGCTCCCCTTGATAGTAATCACATCACAATACTCAGCTTCGATAGGTTCAATCATGTTGATGACATTGTCGATAGTGGTATGCGTGTAGTTAACCTTGGCATTACTGTTCTTAGTGTTGGAAGATTCACCTTTGTCATGAGGAGGAAAGGGATCTTTAAATGTCTAGTGCTCTAAATTCTTATTATGATTACCACAAAATATCACCATTATCAATCAGATCTTGGACCTTATGGCGCAACTGAAGACAAGTAGAAGTCTTATGACCCTTGTTCTGGTGATAGTCACAGTATGTGTTGTCGTTCCACCAATGGGGTCATGGTTGTGGATCATATGGACGCTTGTCCAAAGGAGTGAGAACCTAGTTTTGCACCAAAGTCTTGTAAACTACATCAAGCGGTTCTCCCAAGGAAGTGAATTCACGCTTGGGTCGAGGGGCCCAAGGTTTGTTGCTAGAGAATCTGGAAGGCGGTTGAGTGTTTGTTGCAGCCTTTTCAGCAGTTTTGATCACTTGTATACTAGAAGTAAGATTGAAAACTAGTTTTGAAGGAGCTAGGGTCACATTATCAACCACTCCATCATTCACAATGTCCCTATTCTTGTTGACAAACTTCCCTTTATCTTTG
>MU223174.1:3961951-3979892 GCA_018584345.1 Thuja plicata | reverse complement strand
TATATATGTTGTACATGTGCTTTTGTTGTAGATGTGCCTTTGTGTTGTCTAATTGGGGAGAATAAAAAGTAGTGAGAACCATATCTCTTTTTGGTCTTTTCTATGTTGACCCACGAGAAATTTTTGTTTATCTTGTGTTGTTCTTCCATTTTTCTTGTAGTTCTACTACTTTTGGGGAATGAGGTCAATTCATGGCAATTATTCCCACTATACATGAGTAATCAAATACGCATATTGACTCCAAAGTTAGTAGATCCCTTTGTGCTCTTTTTTTTATTGTCATGTGTTATTTTCCTTGATTTTTCCTTGTCTAGGGGCATACCATAGTGGAAATGTGCTTGCCTTTTGAATGCATGTATGCTACCTTAAATCCATTTCTCCTAGTAAGGCGTACATAATCACTTTAATGTGGGGGTATACACTTTTATCTTTTTTGCACATTATGCACACACAAAAAATCAAAATTTAAAGTATCTTTTTCAAGTTACTTAGCAAAATTTTCCTTTTCTTTGTAATCTCCTTTTGACGGATTTATTTGGATACAATGCTTTCCTTGGTTATCATTTTGTATAGTAATCTTAATAGATTTCATTGGATACAATGCTTTCCTTGATTATCTAGTTGCACTGATTGTTTCAATAGGATTTCCTTGCATACAATATTTTTCTTGGTTATCCTTGAGATGGGTTGACTAGCATAACACAAATTTCTATACCATCAACTTTATCTTTTCATTTTTCTCTCCACATGACCCATAATAAGTTTAAAATTACTAAGCTAGTATGGTCATGCCTTTTTGTATAAATATTTCTTTTGTCATGGTCTTAGATTGACAGCGACCTAAGTCACTTGGGGGCTTGGTGTTTTCCTCATCTCTTTTGCCATGATAAAAGTTCTTTAATATTATTTGATCTACTTTACCAAGAGTATGAAGTAGGCTCACACTCTCGCTAAAGTGGGGCCTAAATTAGTGTCCTAAATTGTATCCCTATACAGTTTGATCTTCAGTTAGGCCCCATTTTAATGTCCAAGGATTCCATGCACATTATGCTTGATCTAGCCTCAATTCTGTACATATTTCAGCATCCCCATATCAAATTGGATCCCCTAACCAAATTTGAGCCTATAATGGGTGATCAAGGCTGATTGGGTGGGTCAAGAGTGAGTTGGGTCTCCCTTGACCCCAAAGGTTTCCTCTAACCTCAAAAATTGGATCCAAATTTGAATTGGGTAATGATTATTTGATTTTAGTAGGATTCCTATATCCTCATTGAATCGCTTCAATTTTTCACCTTGAATGACTATAAGAGGTATATAAACAAGGACAACTCCCTCATCTTTGAGGAGCATTAAAAACTTGAGCATTCATTAGGTATCAAGAGCATTCAACCAAGGAGAATCCAATTCCAATTTAAGCAATCAAGCAAGCATCAAGTTCAAACATTCATGACACGGAAGAAAAGTTAAAACATTCATGATATTCCTATCATAGATTCAATGTCAAGAAAAAATCAAATACAACTTCAAGCATATTCATAAGCATTTCAACATCAAGAAGGTCCATGAAAGTATAAGCATTTTATCGAGCGTCCGCTACATATTAACACACTTCCTTTTCAAGAAATTTTCATTTCAATTTCAAGGTTGATTACTCAATAGGGGTTTGACTTAGGTAAACCCATTTTCACAACCCTTTTCCCTCTTTTTACTATGTTCAGTAATAGGTGGCACATGTGTGGAAGGAGCTACAATAAGGGTCAAATTGAGAGCTATATTTTGCAAGTTGTTTCCTTGAAAAGTGTTGGATCAAAGGTGAGTGGACTCACTCTTGACCATCTACTCACCCCTAACCCTCCAAGTTACCTCTAACCTATTGTTTGGGGTTGAAATTTGGTTACAGGTTAGTCATTTTTTTGCTTCCTATATCTGGCCCAAAAATTGGTTTCTCAGTCTACAGTCTGTTTACACATGTAGAAAACCCTTTCTCTCTCATCTAGTCCTAGATCTTGCATTTTTCCAATTTAACTTGTATAGTCATCTTCCATAAAAACAAAGGATCACTACATCTACTCAGCGCTTGAGCCTCCTTGAGCCTAGTAGATCATCTCCCTTCCAATGTATGAGAGGAGATAGGTTTGAGCTTCCTAGTTTACCCACACATCCTACTGACCACCCCCTCATGCCATATTATCTTACATTACAATTTAATAAAGTAAAAAATTAGTACCTGATATTAAATGAGGGTTTAACAAAATTGTGCTCACATAATTTTACTTTACTATTAGTTGTATTTTATGTGAGCTTATGCTTATAAAAGCGAGCACATGTCAATGGTTTGGATTGGCTAGTAGTTCATGTTGCCTTTATTGAGTCTTTTTAAATATTTCATCAGTGAAACATGACATGGGATGTGTGAATACATTCTTAAACACATGTGAATACACTTGGAGGGCTTGATATTTTAGAGGTGTTCATTATAACTTTGTAATTGCTTTGTATTGCTTTATGTTTGAATAATACAATGGAGTATGGATGCTTTTTGAGGTTGAATTTTTTCCTCTTAAGGATTTTCCCAAGGTATATATTATGTCATCTAGTGGATTCTCTATTTGATCTTTGCATTATGCCGATTCTATAAGCTTGTATGTATGCTTGTCTCGCATGGATTATATAGGAAAATGATTAAATGAAACTGGGTATGATCATTATTCGAGGGCCCGTTTGTTTTGCAAAATTAGACTAGAATTGGAATTATCTGATTCTGGATAATGCCAATTCCATGTTTGTGTCCATCTTACAAAATTGGAATTGGAATTTTCAAATTCTAATTTTTATAAAACCAAATTTAAGCTTTACGCATGCGTGTATATGTATGTGTATGTGTGTATATATATACATGTGTGTATATACACATGTATATATATATATATGTATATACATATGTGTCTACATATGTGTATATATACACACACATGTATATATATACCTACACATGTATGTATGTATGTATGTATATACACACACATGTATATACACACACATACATGTGTGTGTATATACCTACACATGTGTATATAAACACAAACACACACATGTGTATGTGTGTATATATACATAAATGTGTGTATACACACATGTGTATATATACATGTGTGTATATACCCACACATGTGTGTATATATACACAAATGTATGTATGTGTATACACACATATGTGTATGTGTGTATACATGTGTGTATATACACACATGTGTATGTTACACATGTGTAACATACACATGTGTGTATATATACATACATGTGTGTATATATACACACATGTATACATATATACATACATGTGTGTATATATACACACATGTGTGTATGTGTATATATACACATGTATGTGTATATATACACACACAGTATTTAAAAAATTAAGAAATAAACAATTAAAATTTCTTATGCATCTTCTCAGTCATCTTCCGGGTGAACCAAACGGGTCCAGCCCATATTCTAGAATTCATTTTCAGAATAGTAGAATTCTAGAATTGGCTATTCCAGCGTACATAAATTCCGTGAAACAAACGGTAACATAAATCCTATAAATGACCACTACACAAATTTATGAACTTACAAGGGTTAAAAATATAACTCAAAATAATTTTAAATACAATCATGTCATACAATGTAAAAGTTCTTAAGTTGTAAAATAAAAAAAAGGCATGTACTTTTAAAAATCCTTTTTAATTTTTGTTATGATCGATAAGAAGTTGTCGGCATGGGGTCTACTGCCATATATAATAATAATAAAAGCAATAATTGTATTAACCCTCTAGTAGGGGTGCATCTAATGGATCTCTAATTAGGGATAAACATAAAAAATGGACCATTTTGGGCCAAACCTAAATGGTTATTGTTGCCACTTATAGTACCAAATTCTATGCCAAGCTACAAGCAAGCAAAAATGCTTGCTACGACCAAAAATGTGTCTTATGACACATATGACTGAACTAAAATTATAAATAGTTTCTAAATTTTTCTCTTTCTTGGAGGACCTCAACATTATTTGATGTTAAGGATTTTTTTTCTTCATCTTTACTTATGTCTATCCATGATTTTTTGGATGGTAGATCCCAACTTCTGGATTTCCTTGTTGCCCACCACTAATAAATTCTATAGTGGCCCGAGAGAGCTCATTGGGGAAGAATCACACGAGACATAAGTCTTCTATAAGATATGGGAGTCCTCTACAGAATCATTCTTGGGGCAGATAATATACAAAGTCAAAGAATAGGCTTCAAGTGAAGGAGGGAAACAATCCTTAGTTTCCTTAGAAGGAGTCTAAAGTTGATCCAAATCTAGAGGGGAGTTGGGAGTCCAATGATGTAATATTGAGGCCTAGCCCCATTTCATTAGGACGATTTGCCAGAAGATGTCAAATTCCTCACAAATTGTTGTTTTTGGCAATGGGGAGTAAAGTGATATGTTGAGAAACATATCCTACATTTGACAACAATTTTCTCATACTCAATAGGTTGCCTCTAGTTCATATTACCCCCTTTCAATTTAGTATCTCTATAGGAAGGCCCTTATATAAATCCATCTCAATACATATTCAAGCACAAGTAGAATCCTGCTAATCAATTGTTTCTTTGAAAGTGCAATGATACTTCCCTAATCCATTCCTAATTTCTTACAAGCAGCCAAGTTCCCAAAATTGTAAAAGGAGGATACAATTATCACACCAAAAAAATGTTGCAGTGGAGATTTATGTCCATGGATTGAAATCAGGGAACCAAGGTTTCATACATAGAAAATCACTTCCAAAGACCCAAGGATTGTTCTCCAGTGCCAATTCTTTGTCTTCTTGAGAATCAAATTCTAGGTTAAAGAAACCATCGATACAAGGGTAAACCATATATTCTTTCTATTTTTTGGAAACCCATGAGTGCAAGTCACATAATTTTGGAAAATCTTTGTGCATCAACATATTAGGGCATGATCCTGAAAAAAAAACCTCTTGATCCATGGAAAAATCATACAAGCACACTTTAAGGGTTGTGGATGAGGGGTTGACAGAAAGGGGGAGTCCTATCCATAAACAACAAAGCCATAATGCACAACTTTATTAATCTCGACCAAGGATTTTGTCAATATGGAGTTGGAAGGCATTATAACCTTTGGCCCAAAATTAGAACCCCTAAAGCCATGGTATAGAGTTTATCAGGAAGACCGGGGCAAGGAAAATGCCTCTGAGTCAGGGGCATCACACAATCAAAACAAACCCTATCCCCATTGCACATCACATCCACAAACCTCCGTCCATCACCATCATTCAATGATAAGATCTTGCAGGGGTGCACCATCCATTAATCTCCCAACACCCAAAGTCATCATGGAGATTATAGGAGCTATTGTGAAGGGAGTAAAAGGCTTCAATTAGTATTGAACGTCGAAGGATGTGAGTGGAAGTAGAGTCAAAATCTTTAACCCGATAGATTTAATAAATCCTTTCTTAAATTTTAAAATCACATGTTTGGACATTAAAATTTTTAAAAATATATAAAATATTTTATTTTTGGAAAATAACACCCTTTTTAGTTTAGTTTTTTTAATTGAATTTTTATTTCATATAAATTTCATTAATAATATAAATAATATATTCAAATTGATTCATTTTGAATTAAAAATAATAAACAAACACTAAAAATAATAAAGCAAAAATTTTACAATCATTTTATTATTGAAAACAATAACATTTAATTTTTTGTTTTAATCTTGTGTGAATATAAATTATAATTTAATTATTGAGAATTAACCAAAAAATTAACACATCATAAAATAAGTTACAAGAATTGAAATGTCTCTATTCACAATAGACATTATTTAATGTAAGTATCTTTTAAGGAATTTATCATAAAGTCACAACATGAGCCATCTTATAATTTAAAAAAAATAACTAGCAATAAAATTAAAAAATGAAATGAATTCTTAAATACTTCTAAATTAAAATATAATAATTCTTACTATATATTACAAATCATAACAAAATAAGAATTTCACAATCATTGTTTGGGGACCACATCCCTATTTAAACATTCAACAATACCATAGTAATGGGCATCACACTATGCCATTACCACACACAATCATTTTACTATTGAAAATAATGCTACTTAAATTTTTGTAAACATAATTTATAATTTAATTATTGAGAATTAATAAAAAAAAGACAACACAACATTAAAAAAATAATATAAGTCTCTTTTGAGCAATTTATCATATTGGGAATGGTGTTATTGTTGCCATCAAAGTTCAAACTCCTATTCTAGTACTATTGTTGAATGTTTAAATTCCTTGCTTGTGACCACTGTTCATAGCTCCATATATCAAAAGTGTGATAATACACATTACACATGAAAAAGACAACGACTATATATTCAAAAAATTAAAACACAACAATATATATTTAAACAACTAAAATATAAAAAAACTAGAATAACTAAAAAACAACAATTATATATTTAAATAACTAAAACATAACAATTATATATTTAAAAAACTAAAACACAACAATTATATGTTTAAAAAACTAAAATATAATGACTATATATTTAAAAAACTAAATCATAACGACTATATATTTAAAAAACTAAAACATGAGTATATATTTGAAAAACTAAAACACATCGAATATATATTTGAAAAACTAAAACACATGAGTATATATTTGAAAAATTAAAACAGAGTATATATTTGAAAAACTAAAACACGAGTATATATTTAAAAAACTAAAACACGAGTATATGTTTGAAAAACTAAAATACAAGAGATATATATTTAAAAAACTAAAACACAACCACTATATATATTTGGAAAACTAAAAACACATGAGTATATATTTGAAAAACTAAAACACACAAGTATATATTTGAAAAACTAAAACACGAGTATATATTTGAAAAACTAAAATACAAGAAATATATATTTGAAAAAGTAAAACACCCACGAGTATATATTTGAAAAACTAAAACACAAATAGTATATATTTGAAAAACTAAAACACAATGACTATATATTTAAAAAACTAAAACACAACCACCATATATTTGGAAAACTAAAAACTAAAACACAAGGAATATATATATTGAAAAACTAAAACACAAGGGACTATATATTAAAAAAATAATAACAATGATATATTAAAAAAATTAAAATAAAACTACTATATGTCTAAAACACAACCATTATATATTTAAAAAACTAAAATAACTCATGTCAAAATAAAATAAATAAAATAATAATTATACTAAAAAATAAATAAATAAAATTTTAAATATATTAAACTAAAATAAAACTGTTTTAATATATATCTCTATACTTATGTAATCATCAAACAAAATGCATTTTCACTATAAAAATATTCTTTAAGAACTAGAAAACCTTTTCAATTTATAACAAGGCGCAAAGCAACTAATTCTTGTCAAAAAGATTTGCTTGAAAACATAGTAAATAGAAGTAGCTAATATTAATATTAAAAAATATTAATATTAGATTGTAAAGAATATTGTGGTTAAGCTAATATTAATATTAAACTATTTTTTAATTGTAATCTAATATTATATCTACATTTGAAATGCTATTTTTAAAATATTAAATTATATTTAAAAAATAATAATAAATTTAAAAATATTTTATTATTATTTTGTGTAATATGTAAATAAACTAAAAATTGTAACACAATTCTAAAGTATTATAAATAACATACTTAAAAATTTACATTTTTTTTTAATTTTCAAATAAATTTAGTTAGGTATTTTATGAAAATAATTAAATTTGAAAATCTAAATTAAATATTTTATTTTAATAGAAAATAAAAAATTAATAATATATTTTAGAACTTATTAATATAATTAAAAAATAAAGCATTAATAAATTTTTTAAAACTAGAGAATTTCATAAATTTAATTAATTTTAAAAATTATAATATATTAGATTTGAGAAAATCACTCATAATTTGTTGAGACTAAATTTTTTCAAAAATCAAAAGTGAGATAAATGTTTAATATTGCATTGTTTGAGATAATAGATAATAGTTTGTACAAAATATTTCAGCAAAAATGCTCTTACCCCTAAATTTTTTTTAGCCAATCAAATGACACATAAATAATTTTCTAAAAATATTTAGTTAAAAAAATTGCATCTATACTTTAGTTAATATAAAAAAATTTACAATATAAAAAATAACTCACTCCTGATTTGCTAATAAGGAAGTTTAAAAAAAAGTACGTTGCAAGAACTAATAACTCATAGCTGTCAATAAAGAATTACTAGAAGAAATTGATAAGAATTGCATAACCAAAGTTGTGTTTGACCTTTCTTTGCTAGCTTGATTCTTAATAGCTAGAAATGTTTGGCCTTGAAACATAGTTCACCTCTTTCTTGCATCTCTTTCATCTTGATCATAAAGTATGATCCCAAATGTTGATGGTAAAAAATTGCACATGGTTATATCTAGAAACAAAATTATATTTATTAATTATGGACTATAGATCTCTTTACATACAATGTTGTTGAACAAAATTACACTTCTCAATTTAAATCACTTCCTACCTATATGAAACAATGACATCCTTCTTAATATGAAAAGGATATAAGTAACATTAATCTTCACTTAAAAATAATATCACTATAAAATTGCAGCATTTCAACTTTTCCATATAAAATATAATTAAAAAAAACAAAACATTTACATTAAACAAAAAAAATAAAAATCCACAAACTTAAAACACTGAATCGTTTTTTTAAATTGTTGAATCATAAAACTTAACCACCTTAACCATTGGTAGTATTCTAACATACTAAAACGGTGGAGAACTAATTAGTCAAGGGCATTTAATATTTTACGCCACAACATATATTTTTGGCCAATCACCATGTATAGTTTCTTTCCCTAAATTTAAATTTAATATCAAAGAATCCGCCATTCACTTTTAGCCAATCGCCATTTCCCTAAATTTAATTTTTTATCAGCCCATTCACTTTTGGCCAATCCCCATATAATTTTTCTTTCCCTAAATTTAACCACGGTAGTTAATTTCTCCCATTTCTGTTTCCTAACATTTAACCATGGCAGTTAAAAACAACACGCTATCCCTCATTCACCGTTCGTTAGACATTTATTTATTTATTTATTTTTTTGCCTATCTTAGAAATGTTGGGAAGCATTTTAAAAATCTTTTTACCATTTTAAAGGAGGAATGCTCTTTATCCGGTCATTTGGAGGAGGTTTTGGCTTCAAAACCCATATCGCTAAATCCTCTCTTTCATTTCATGTTATGCGCGACACATTTCACTAATTGCAGTTAAAACCATAGCTAAAACAGACAGTTTGCTTTGGTGCACTTATTTTTGTTTGATCCAGGTGACACTTGAATGGTGTCGTATCTCTCAGATTTCTTGCTATATTTGGGGGATATTGTGATTTGACTTGGGTTATGCACATTTTTTTTGACTTTGGTCATAATTTTACTTTTGGGTGTGCAGAGGAGAGCTGCTGTAGCTGGTTTTTAGACTGCATATATATATTTTTGTTGTCTTTTCTTCTGTTTTGGTGATCAAGATTTTGCTGTGAAGATGAAATGGGAAAGAGTAAAGCTGAAGACTAAAACACCGAAGGAAACCCCAACTCCAGATGGGAAAAAATCCCCGGGAAGGAAAGGTGGCACAATGGGGCCTGGCAAGAGATGGGGTCATACTTGCAACTCTGTAAAAAATGGCAAGTTTCTTTATGTTTTTGGTGGCTATGGCAAAGACAATTGCCAGACGAATGACGTTCATGTCTTTGATTCCTGTAAGATCTTGTTTTCTTCGTTATTGTTAATTTTCGTCCTGTTATAAAGGACATTTAATGTTTTCATAATCTTTATTTATCTGCATGCTCAATAGAAGATTTGAACTTAGTTAAAGGGGTTTATAGCTTTTCTAGTCTTTTGTTTTGGTGACATTTTACTTTTTTCAAAATATTGTTATATCTGAATGTTAACTAAGATTGAAATTCCAGTCCAAAGGGTGGTGGTGTGATGGCAATGGGGGCACTGATAGGAGTATGAGTAGGCAGTCCTACCTCACCACAGTTTTGTGGTCCATAAGTCTAGCCGATTATTTGGTGAGGTAGGAAGCATGTGGTGTAATGAATATGGGGTATATTGCAGCATCATTTAGGTTGAAGTTTACAAATCCTAAAAATGTGGTCCAAACTTATTCCTCCTGAGTAACATATAACTTCACCCAAGCGCATGGAGGAAGTAAAAATAATATTGATTTCTCCCATGATTTACAAAGGGAAAAGGAAACACTGACAGTAAACCATATTGTCTGTAGAAGTGCCTCCTCTTTAGCGCTCATTTACATTTACATCTTTTTAAAATGGATTTGTAAGACTGAGATAAAGGTATGGGCATGCATGTTGTTGAGGGTAAGCTAGATTGCATTCTTTTATTGGGTATAAATTTGGTTTCATTTTGAAGATTTGTAAACCCAAGTAATGCCATAATGTATCCATAATCAGTTACATCACAACCCCATCAAGAAACTTGTTTGGGAGCAAAATGTACTCCATTATTGTAACATCACAATCTTATTACAATTTGCAAACCTTGGGCATGCTTGAGTGTACCTCATAATCATTACATCACAATTTAATGTACTTCCCTGACCACTCCAAGAGGGATTTGTAAAAACCTGGGTGATGCTACAGTGTATCCTGTAATGATGTAATCATTATATCACAAACTCATGTACTGCCCTGAATCATGCATCATATTATTACATGGTCCTTGAATCATAATCTCGAGTGCCCCATAATTGATACATCTTGACCTATCTCATAACGTGTCCCTTGTAATCATGGGTGCCTTATTGCAATAACTTGGATCTGAATGTGGGTCACACTTACAAGGACGCACCTGTTACTGTTACACTACAACTCCTTGGACAACTTTCTCTTTTCTAATGACATTTTATGCTTAAAAAATCTCTTTTTATCTGAATGTTAATTAGGCTTTGATTTCTGGTTTCCCTCTTAAAATGCTTAGTCTTTTCTAGTGGGAGATTTAAAACTTGTGGCTGACCGTTATGGTTAAGTATCTGCATTTTGTATTTTTGGATCCAGGCAAACAGACATGGAGTAAACCTATGGTGAAAGGGGTCCCACCTTCTCCAAGAGACAGCCATAGCTGCACTGTTGTTGGAACAAACTTATTTGTGTTTGGTGGGACTGATGGGAAGAACCCTCTTAGGGATTTGCATATTCTTGACACTGGTGAGTTCCCAACCACAAATTTTGATAATTTTAAAAAATTTGTAGTGCCTTTTGGTCCAATGTTAAGGGGAAAATGCATCATTGGTGTGTGGCCTATTAGTAATCTTTGTGGGTGCAGAGTTTTAAGATGTTCAAAGATCTGAGTCATGGTCTATTCTAGGTTATATGATTGACATCACGATATAGCAACTTCGAAGAGATGCACTAAAAGTGCAGTTTAAGGCACAATCAATAAATTACGATGGCATATAAGATGAAATTCTTTGCATGCTATATATTATTTCATCAATCATCTTTCTTATATTTGCAATGTCTAACACATATGTTGCCCTTTTAGTCGAGGTCCAAATCATTGTATCTTGTATTTCTCTTTAATGTGAGCTTGATTCTCCTCAAATCTGTTTCTTGAAATTTGTGTTGCAGATAAACTTGAATTCATTGTTGTCTTTTCCTTGCTGACCTTCCTTCATTTTTTTTGTTGTTGTCTATTCCTTGTCAGCATTTCCTCTTCATTGGATTCCCTGGTTGCTATTTGTTGTCGCTCACTTCTGCAACTTCCCACATTATTATGCCCACAGATTAGGGATCATGAAGTATGCAGAAGCATTGATTTTTGAAAAAAACAGTTTAACACAGTTTAATCCAGGAAAATTAATCAAAGGAATATTGGTTTTGTACTTTTAATGTTTAATATTTATGCTATAAATCTGCGTACTTGTTTCTCCAGAGTCTTATTGGCAGATTCCTTTTTTGCTTTTTATGCTATTTGTTGTGGTGGGCACATAAATAGTCATATGTTGTTTGGTTGATTCAACTTAAAATTCTATGCTTTATATGAGTGGTCATAAATAGTATTTTCTACCCCTCGTGTCTTACTGTACCTGTGAAATCCAAAATTATAACTAAATCCTATAATCAGCAGGAGGTAGTGGACACATTGATTAAATGTTAATTCTATATGTTCAAGTGCTGGTAACATTTCTATATTTGAAACTAAATTCCTTATTCTATTTATACCTTCGTCAGCCACCCAGAAACTGGAAATCTTTATGCCAAAGGAAGTAATTTGTTTGTCTATTTTTTTCATGGTCTCATGTTTAATTACAATTATAACTACTTTCTTTCAAAAGGAGTATGGATGCATGGTTTTCAATTTTTCTACATGCACTATTATCTTATTAGTAATTAGTAAGTGCCTAGCCAGAATGATTAGTTAATTGTTCTATAATATTTTACATAACTTTTAATTTACCATGCACAGCCTAATAAAAAACAAGATAATATGGCCAAGGGTAAACTGTATCGTTGGAGATATGTAGTAGTGATATTGAAATCCAAAACTTTGAACCATTGGGCCATTATAGGCTTGTTGAATGACATCACTATATGGTATGTTAGAAGAGTAACCTCAAAAGTACATCCGGAAGCATCGCCTGTAAAAACTACAACTGAAGTAGTTATGATGAATAATGAATATACTATGTAGGGTATAAACGTTTTCGTTCTTTGTTTACTATATATTTTCCCGTTGATCGTCCTGCTTATATTTGCAATGTCTAACATTTACGTTTTTTTAGTTAAGGTCCAAATCATTATATTACAGATTTTTATTCTATGTGAGCTGAATCTTGTCAAATCAGTGTTTTGGAATTTATGTTGCAGAGAATTATGAAAATGCATTATTTGGTTTTGTATTTAACTGTTCAACATTTATTCCATAGATTTGTTTCTTGCTTCCCAAGACATATTGCTGGTATGTACCCTCTCTGGGTTCCATGAGGTTTGTTGTGGTGTTCATCCATTCTTTTGTTGAATCAGCTAAAAACTCAAAGGCCTTTATGAGCAAGCACGAAGAACATTTTCCCTCCCTTTTGTCAAATCATACCTGTGAAATCCAAGAATTAAACGAATTACTTGAACCAGCTGGGGGCAGGGGACACATTAATTGAATGTTGACACTTCATGATCAGGGGATTATAACGTTTTTATGTGGCAATACTGCGTCTAAGTTAACATATACTTAATGAAACTATCCAACTGGCTCCTAGTTTTAACAAAGAGCAAATTTGTACAGCAGATGGAAACTTCAAACCCCTATGCCAAAGGAATTAAGTAGCTTATGAGCTGTTGTCATGTTATCAAGTAGGAATAGAAACTTCAATTAGAAGAAGTTCGCATGCATGGTTTAAAATGAACAGTTAAATTCATTGTCTGCATTATTGTCTTATAAATGAAAGCCAGGGAAAAAAAGCCAGTCGTTTCTCCTATTAAAGTGTACTGCACTACTAAGTTGCCATGCAAAATCAAGAGAACTACTCTCAGACGGAAACCACTAACCAGTTATGGTCATTGCTGGATAAAAGTGCAATCAGTGTTCATGTTATTGTGTTTTATTTGCATTTTGTTCTTATAATTTCACAGAGTCAAGTAAGAATATTTTAAATCATCCTTGAAGGTGCCATGGGGTTGCCAAGCATTTTGGCAGTCTACCAGTTACACAAAACATAGTTCTTGTTATTGTCAGAACAAAAGCGTTTACTTGATTAACTCAAAATTGCATGTGTATTTCTTAAAGAAACTTACCCAAGATCTTGCAGTCTGTTATTGGATCTAGTATGACACATGGCCTAAAGATTATTAACATGCTCAGATGGTGTTGGGTTGATTTATAAAAATCGTACTGTTGATTATCATAATCCTCAATAATGAGGAAAGAAGCACACAAGTACAGATGCATATGAAGAAAGTGGAGATCAAAGGGAACTTTTAAGGATGTTTTAAATTTATTTGATCTTTTAAGGCTGAATGTAAATGATGTGGATTACACCTGACCTTATTACAAGGTCTTTTTCAGATTTGTGAGGATGAATGCTTCTCATTCAGGGCTTTGCCAAACTGCTTTCTTGTGTAATTTTCATTTATAAGGGCAGGGACCGTTGTTAATCCCCATTAACTGATTAGAAGAGTGCTTTCGTATGTAAAAGAAGAATGCATTGACATTATTGAAGTACTTCAGGGAGACATTTTAACCATAAGTCCTTTCTTTTCATTTTTTTTATCAATTGTAGGCTCATTTCTTATTTTGCTCATTCTTCCTCGCTATAACAGCTTTGTTATCTTTCTAGTTACGGTTTCCACATCTCTGTATTGCAGCTTCCAATACATGGATACAACCTAATTTAATTGGTGAAGGGCCCGAAGCTCGCGAAGGGCATAGTGCTGCACTTGTTGGTCATCGTCTTTTTATTTTTGGAGGTTGTGGAAAAACTCATGATGAAACGGAAGAGATGTATTACAATGATCTGTACATACTGGACACAAGTAAGCCAATCTACATGCTACTTTATTGTTTAGCTGGGTGTTATGGAATTTCGTTGGTCATCTTAAGTTTGTAAGTAAAGTGATTTTTCTTTGGATGGTTAAAGGTGAGGTATATTTAGAAAATGCATATGCTGTTAGCTGTATTTGTACACATTAATATGTGCATCTTTGTAATGGTGGAAGACATCCTGATATTTTATTGTTGGCTTTATTTAATCAATTCTCTTTATTTTTTATTCCAAAATATTATTGTCTTTTGGTTAAACAAATCTTTTTTCCAGGGCCATTATTGCTCGTATCTGTAAACATTGCTGATTCATTGAAATTCAAACCATAAACCATATATCCAAATGATAAGCAGCTACTAACGACAACTAAAGTTCATTATTTATGCGCTTGGCTGATTTTTATGCATTCAGGATGTTCAAATAGAATATTTCTAACATGTGAGACACAGCCTTGTGGTGGGGAAGAATGAATATTTTAGAACCATAGGGCATGAGGTTCTTGAAATATAGAAGCATTCCTGCTTAAATTAAGTGAAAACTCTACTTGATGAGCATTTTGAAAGATTGTTGAAGGAGATTTGCCATGTGTGTCATCGTGTAACAAGCTGGATTAGAGGGAAATATAATAGATAAGACTGATTGATTAGCTAGTATTATACATCCCTTTTGTCGAGCTTTGTTGATATTTGTAGCTTTGATCGGATAAAATATTGATTTTACGAGAATAGATAAAATTGTGATATATATATATCAATATATAGATAATAATAATAGATATTATCATTATATATATATTGATATTTATTATCATTATTATTTATTATCATTACTATGATATATATATTAATAACAACTATCATTATTATATTATAACTATTCTCATTATAGATCGAATAAACAAATATATATAATGATTGACGATTCATAAAAAATCGAACATATCCCATATGACTATCGATTTATTTATAAATACTGCTGATCGATTATTTAAAGATCCCGATTATATGTTATCGGGTCTGGGCATAATGTGCGGTGTCTTAGTCATGAAAGGTCACGCCTATGATAGGCGTGACTCCTTGAGGAGTCACGTCTATCATAGACGTGACCATTCATATCTACTGATCATGATATATGTATCGCTGCCAATAGAAACTAAAACGTACAGCACAAAAATTGACAGTGAGGTTACGTTGATATAGTTTCTGCAAAACACAAACTATATACTATTCAGATTCAACAAAGGTATAAGATCACAGTTATATTCATTAATCTAATTACTTATAATTTAGATTTGATATAGGTTCGATTTGCATTTATATGGTATCAGAGCCAAGTTAAGAAAGATCCTAGCAGCAATTGAACTTGAGAAATTCAGATTTAAATCTAAAGAACATTACATTACTCTATGGCAACTGTAATTCGATTCGAAGATAGGCTAGAAGGAGGAAATGACTTCTCATCATGGAAGTTCAAGATAATGATGATATTAAAAGAAAATAAAGTTGTCATTTGTAAAAGAAAATAAAGCAGAACCAGAGAATGATCCCGAAAAGACAACATGGATTGAAGGAAATGAAAGAGCCATGAAGATCATAGTTGATGGAGTCAGAGATCATATCGTGCTAATTTTGACAAAACATGAGACTGCATATCATATGTTTAAGTCACTCGAAAGCACTTATGAAATAAATAATGCCAGCAGGACCTTAGCTCTAAAGAGAGAAATAAATCATATAAGTATGAATAAAGGAGAATCTATCAACGCATACTTTATGAGAGTATCTGCACTAAGGGATCAACTATCAACACTTGGATACGAGATTGAAAGTAAGAAGCTAACACTTATTGCCTTAGATGGTCTACCAAATCCCTGGGAGACATTTGTTCAAGGCATTAGTGCAAGGTCTAAATTTCCAAAGTTTGACCGACTAAGATCAGACTGTCTTCAAAAAGAATCAAGACTGACAAAGAAAGGACTCAAACAGAAAAATGTAGATTAAGATCTCCATGTCTTGAATGTGAACTCTCACAAGAAAGAAAAGAAGAAGCACTTCAAAACGAGAAAAAGCTACCATGTGAAAGGTTCATCCAAGAAAGATGTTTCACACATTCAATGTTTCAGATCTGATCAGTATGGGCACTATGCAATCAGATGTCCTGATAGAACCAAGCAACAAGCGTCATATGCCAAAGTAGGAAAGTCCAAGACAACATGAACCCGAGAAATATGTATTCTACTCTGCACTTTCAAATCAAGTATCAAATAAATCCAACACTTGGGTTATAGATAGTGGTTCATCTAGACACATCACTAGGTTCAGGGAACTCCTAGACTCCATGGTAGAAGAAACTGATGAGGAAGTGACAATTGGAGATGACTTTGCACATCCAGTCAAAGGCGTTGGAACTTGCACCATCAAACTGAAGTCCGACATCTCTATTCAACTCACTGGAGTATTGTTTGTTCCAGGCATCAAAAGGAACTTGGTCTCCATATCTGCACTTGAAGATAATTGATATAGGGTAACCTTCATGGATAGTAAAGTGTTGGCATGGCCAAAGAACTCTACTATTAAGAAAGCTCAAACCATAGGTTTGAGAGGAACCTCCTACAGCAATATGGTGAAAATGCACGAAATAACAGAATATAGAGCAATAGTAGAACTCAGAGTGAATCTATTGATCGCGGGCCACTTCAAGGGGGTAACCTCCTTTGAGCAAGCTCAAATACAATAAATTCGTCGGTACCCATCAAAGGCCTCAACATACACTTATATACTAAGTACAATCTAGAAAAGTAATACTACCTATGCATGTGGGATAATAAAATATACTCACGGGACGACTTACAAAGCAAATGCGTCTGACAACACTACACTAACAAAATAAACAGAAGGAACACACAGGTTCCTAACATCCCCTCTCTCTTAGAAAAAAGCTTTGTCCTCAAAGCTTAAGGTGTGGAAATTGTTGCTGAATCTGAAGAAGGGGTTCCCATGTAGCATCCTCTGGTTGCATTCCGTGCCACTGAATCAAGACCTCAGAGATGGAGCGAGAGCGAAGTTGACGAGTGCGCCGGTCAAGGATTGCCTCAGGATCCAGGATAATTGATCCTTCCTTATCCATTTCAGGGAGAGCAGTTCGTGCTCTGACGTTGGTACCAAGAACTTGCTTGAGCAAGAAACGTGAAATACTGGATGAATGCGGGAAGGAGGAAGTTCCAGTTTATAAGCAACTGAACCAATCTTCTGCAGAACCTTATATGGCCCATAAAATTTTGGGGCCAGCTTATGACGCCCTTTAA
>MU223174.1:3906052-3948191 GCA_018584345.1 Thuja plicata | reverse complement strand
GTCTGTCTGCTCGGTAATCACTGCACTTGGTTAACTCTGCGCATGATCAGTGCTCTCGGTTAACTCTGTACTTCGGTGATTATACCGACTAGTCTGGTTGTGACTCTATTACCGACTATCCATTTGAGTGCTTGAATACTAATGACAACCTTTAATGCTCATTTGGAGTAACATTCTCCCCCTTTGGCATTAGTATCAAAAACTTATATATGTACACATTACTATACATAGTGACTCCCCTTTTGTACATGCTCGGTATATGTATATGACTCCCCCTAATTATAGTTTCCCCCTTTACTATACTTATATACATATATTTCCCCCTTTTTTGAAAATAATGACAAAAGGAATATAACTTACAATTTGTCAAAAATGTTAGGATGGCTTGCTTGAGATTTTCTAGTAGCTTCTCCCATTCCTCCTTTAAATGCTCAAGGGTTAATAATTCTAAGTTAAACTGAGCATGCATATCATATATGCTTTCTGTGATTGATAGGTTTGGGGTGGCAATCAAATTCTTTGCCAATGTCACATGTTTTGGCATCATAACCACATGCGGTAGTAACATTGCCTGTAGCTCCGTTACCTGTTCTCTAATCTGATCCTCTTCTTTCTTCAAATCTAGTTTCAACTGCTGGTTTTGGAGAACCTTGGTGTAATGCATTTGCAATGCATGTTGCTCGGTTGATAGACTTTTAGCACTATCTTTTAGATCTTGATCTATTTTCTTCATCTTTTCACTAATCTCTATAGTGAAGTGTTCTAAAGTGCATAACTGCTGCAGACTTGTAATGGCTTCAGATATAATAGTTTCTATTCCATGTACAAATTCAGACAAAGTTACCTTGTTTACTGCCACTACTTGGCTTATCTTTTTAGTAACTTTATATTGTATCTTCTTTTCTGCTCGCTCTCCCAATTTTTGCTCGGCATCAATATTAGGTTTGTTAATTGCCTCGGTGAGCAGTGCAAGTTGATCAAGTATGGGGGTTGATTCATCTATGTTCACATCAAGAACAACTTGCATGACAATCTCCTTAGCAGTCTCTAGCACCTGTGCACTTTTGCGTTCTTGCCTTAGCTTGTCCTGTGCTGCTTTTTGGGTGCAGAGTTCACCATACCGTGTTAAAGCTTCAGGGTCAAGTGTTCGTGGATCACAATCAGGGATGTCAATGATCTCATCAAGTGTCACAGGACCCTTGCTTCCCTTCTTTTTCTTCTTCTCTTTAGTGCTCAATGAAGGAGATAATGTTAATGCCAATTGAGCCTTTTGCTCAGTTTGTTGCTTGACTGGCTCGGTACTCGGTGTGATGACTTGGGAAGGTGCCTTAGTAGCTAACCTATTGTCAGTAGTAGAAGTGTCTACCATCGTTGTTTCTGTGTTACCTTCACCTTTTTCTGCTGCATCAGTGGTATTTGTTGTCAGTAGTAGAAGTGTCTACCATCGTTGTTTCTGTGTTACCTTCACCTTTTTCTGCTGCATCAGTGGTATTTGTAGGTGCAACACCTTGTGTAGTTCCACTACTATGCTCGGTCTGTGTACCTTGCGTATCACCCTTGTCTTCATTTGTGTCTGTAACCTGCTCGGGTGTCTTTTGTTGTTCTTCACTCTCTATTTCAATAGCTTGTACCGAAATAGGCAACTGGCCTGGTACCATTGCTCGGGCAATCTCTGTAGTGTCTCGCTCATCCATTGTCTCGGTTGCTCCGATTGTCTCATCCTCTTTAGCCTTATCATCGGGATCACCTTCAGTTATGTCATTTATTGTTATCTCTGGATGTCCTAGATTTGTCAATAGTTCAGGAATACCATCCAGTACGTTATCAACAGCTGCATCATCAATTGTTATAGGTTCTGTAATCGGTCGATGTCCCTCGGTTTTGACTGTAGATGCTATGTCTGTTGCTTCCTCGGGGTCCTTGATTTCCTCGGGTGGATTCAACAGTTTATTCCATATTTGGGTGCTCTCGTTATCCACTTCCTTCAAATTTCCTTGTAGGATATTCAATGCTCGTGCCTTCTTAGGAAATTTCTTGGTGTACCGCTACATAATATCGTTTATTTGCTCTACGGTTGAAATGTCCCAAGCCGGATATTTTTCCCAGTTTCCTCAAATGTAACTCAGAATATTTAAGCAAATACATTCATGCAATAAACCATGGATTCAACAACAATAAACCAACAATATGTTCCATTAAAACCCTTAGCAAATATTATTGCATTATACAACAACAATACAATAACAGTGGGATTTCAAACAATCCAAATCTGAATTACAGAATGCAACAATAATATCAAATGACATGAACCTGGAAATGCAATGGTGAACTCTGTCGCGAATCCACCTCAGAGATGAACTGGGTTTCCATCCAATCCACCGAGAAAGCCTGAAGGTTTCCGTCCTCAGGTTTCAGAATAAAAAACTGGAAACTCTCTGGATTCTCCAAGAGAAAATGAATTCATAAACTAAGCATGTCTCAAATGAGTCTCCATTCTTTCCTTTAAAGCAGTAGCTGTAACTCTTCAGTTTCCCTCCTCTGTCTTTTCATATTCCCACTTTGTCACTTTAAATTAATACATCCATTTAATAATAAAGTGGCATATTAATAAAGTATGAAATCTTCTGGCATTAAAATGGAGGACCAAACGAACTCGGAAGGTGACGTGTGATAGCTTGCCGGAAAGCTCTCGGCAATACGCTCTAAGTCCAATACTGAAATGCCACGAAAATTGAACTCTGTCGACTTGCTATAAATAGTAAGTATCTGGAAACCCTGCGAAAACTACTCCAATTAGCCTGAAACTGGAATTCCCTAGGCCAAATGTCATACTGACTCCAGTCAAGCTCTGGTTAGCCTATCAGGCCAAGATAAAATGGCTAACGATGCAAAATAATGTTCCCAAAAAGGGGGACATTACAACGGTACAATCAGCTTTAATTAGACTGAGAGCTGCCTCTCTCATCTTTTTCTCGGTGGTAAGAGCATATGACCATCGTGCTGATATCTTATCATATAATTCAGAGAGAATGTAAGTAGCAAACTCAACAGGAACTTGTTTGAAATTGATCATCATACCTATGATTGCTTCTTCAAGTTTATCTTTATGCTCGGTAGTCAGATCAGCATATGCATGTATCTTAGGATGTCCTAACCGTCCGGTTGTTAGGATTGCCTCTGCAATTTCATCAATGGTTTGTGGTATTTTATTCTGTACAACCTTAAATTGATCTGGATTGTCATCATAACCATCCTTGTCATCTTTGTTCCTCACATATTTCTTCCTTTGTCTCGGTGCTGGATTCTCGGCAGTGCCCTTCAGTTTCCTTGTTTGGTATGTGAACTTCAGTGAGGGCCTAGTTATCTTTGTAATTCCTTTCTTTAAAGGTGGTGAATCTGTAGTCACCGATTGTGATCTTGTCTTTGGTGGAGACTCAGTCTTTACGCTTTTGCCCCTTTTGGCCTTAGGTGCCTCAACTTGTGCTTCATCGGACACGGTGGCGTTAGTATCTTGTGCAGTTTCATCATCTTGACTGACTGAGGTTTGTTTCTCGGTATCATCAACTGATTTAAGGTTTCCACGAACGGTGTTCGAATGACTCGGTAAGTGCAGAATGCGTAACGACTAACCTCAATGCTGCTCAGAATGTCCTTAGAATCTCTGTAGAATGCTTGAAATACTCTGCTATAACTCTGCTCTTTGTTTCTCTGCTTTGCTCTGTGATCGCTGTGTGAATAAATGAGTTCACATCGATCGAATTTATAGTAAATAGCTTTGGGCGGCGCAATAAATGCTCGTCACCAACCACTCGGTGAACAAGCATTACGTTCGGTTAACATTGACGATACTTCAGCTCAATGAGTGTACTAAATGCTCGGTTGCCTTAACAACTCGGTTGTCTCACACATATTCACCGACTGGGATTACTAACTCGATGCATATCAACCGACTCAACTAGATCAAAATAATTAAACATGTAATACCATAGTGCATCTTAATTTATGCTAATTTGGCATTTGTGCAATGAATATAGGAACTAGTGTAAGATATAGCTTTGTAAAACATCGTTCCATACCTGCTTGTATTGTTCAGGTGGAGACGGTGGAACCACCTAATCCATCAAATGAGGTGTCATCGACTGTTGTGCTTTGTCTTGCATTATCATTTGATGCTTTCCTCCACATTTGATTTTTGATCCTTACGATTTCTTCAATTGTATTGCCATTTCCATAAGTATTTATTCGATCTGCACAGTCTCTACTTAAGTGACCGACTTTGTGACAGTGAGAACATGCCATACCAGAGTTTGACCAATTCCTAGACTTGGATCGCCATTGTCTCATACAATTTGCTGCTATATGTCCATATTTACCACATGCTGTACAACTACTCCAAGTGTTATAATCCCAAGCATAAGCATTACCTTGTCTTCTCGGTTGATTTACCTTTTCTTGTCCTTTAGGCTTCTAGATTTGCTTTGTGTTTTTCTTGCATACTTGTGATGTATGACCATGCATGTTGCAATTCTGACAGTATTTGTCCCTGTATGGTTTCTTCTGTGGCTTGTTCAACTTGGATCTACACTCATGTGCCTGATGCCCATGCTTATGACAATTATAGCAATTACCATTAAATTTAGGAGGGTTTCGAGGAATACCTTTTGCTTTGCTTTTACAAACATTTGATGTGTGGCCTGGTTTTCCACAATGATGGCAAGAAGGCTTCGTAAGGTTCGGACTTGAGTATACATTCCTTTGTTCAGCTTGTTTTGACGATTCTCCTTGCTCGGTATACCCTAATCCGGTATTGTTGTTCAGTCTTCTTTGATAGTTCAAAAATTCATCCATTCTCTTTTTACTTTCTTCAGATCTCTTAATCACTTCATTATGTTGTAAAATCCTCAATTCATTACTCAGTTTTTCATTTTCTTCCTTCAATACACCAATGTCTTCTATTTTTCTAGCAAGTTCAGTATTCACTCGGTTTGCCTCATGACTCATAGTAACCACTTGATTGGTGATCTCAAAGTAATGTTCAGTAAGTCTCAATATCTCAGATTCTTTTTCTTGTAACTTTTCAGTCATCTGTCTTCTGTCATCAACAACCATGTTTCTATCTTGTTCAACTTTCTTTGCATCATTCAAGACTTCAACCATTCTAACCATTTGTGTATCTTGACCGATCTGTAGTGCTTTCACTTGTTCAGTAAGTTGTTGATTGCTCTCAGATAGCTTTGATATGAATTTTTCAGATGCATCATATATGCTACCAGATTCAGATCCAGATGTGTCAAATGGGTCATGAATCTCTTCTTCCTGATAATCAGTCTCACGACAGAGAAGTGCCATGTCCTTTCTCTTAATCAACATCTCCCTGAGTTTCTCTTTGGCTTCCTTGTATTGTTCAACATAGATCTGCAGCTATAACTTCTGATTTTCAATGGTTTTATCAAGTGTATACCTTTCCATTGTAAGATCTTTTCTCTTCAGCTATTAAACCTTCTAAACAAGAGAACTAGCCTTGATACCAATTGTTGGGATAATGGAGAGGTGTGTATTGAGAGCAGAGGGATGAATCAGTACCCTTAAAAACTTTCAAACTAATCTTTGTAACCAAATGTTCTGTAATAACCGACTGAGTAGATTACATACACCAAACATATAATGTCACTGCTGAAATGTAAATGCATGTAAAGTAAACAATACACATACATGAAAATTAATTACTCATGACACTAGTATTTTGGTATCGCAGAAAACCCCTGTTAGAAGGTAAAAACTGCGGTGGGGATGAGACCCACAAAACTTCATGACTGCAGTAAATAAAGTAGCTTGTTAAAGCTTACAAAGATTGATCGCAATGAGATCGATTAGATCTACCTCGTGTGAGGATTTTGCAACACAAAGTATGTGTGCACTTGGTTAAGAGATTTACGAAAAGACGGTTAAGTCTACTCTGTTAGGAGATTTTGGGGTCTATTACAATTGTTAGAGAGTAATAGAATTGTGATCTGAACAAATACAATCTCACTATTGTTGATACAGATCCATTAAGTACATGTAAAATATACCACCTCAATGTGAATGATAATACCTTCTCTGTTATGCTCGGTAGCCTTGCCTCTATTCTGAAAACTGATTACTACAATGTAGTCTCTGTCTAAAAACCTTGTTTGATCTCTGATGTCCGTAGTATGGCGGCTACTTGATCATTGCTTGATCAACATACATTTACAAATGACATCTATACATTATATATCAAACTCTATGACCTAATTAGGGTTTTACAATAACATCCCTAACCTAAGATCAACGGTGTACATTATTTACCTTGATCATCTAAACATAGGAGATATAAACAATTAATGTTGTAAATCCGTAATTAATGTTCTCCTCGATCATTGTAAACCATTATCCAGGTCGGCAAAAAGTTGTTACCTAGATTGATGTGCCATAACAAACTTTTATGTGGCCTCTGGTCCACTCAGTTAATTCTGTCTCTCGGTGCTCGGTGTTGTCTGTGTATCTCGGTGTAGTCTACTGTTCGGTAAAGTTTGTTTGCTCGGTAATCACTGCACTCGGTTAACTCTGCGCGTAATCAATGCTCTCGGTTAACTCTGTACTTCGGTGATTATACCGACTGGTCTGGTTGTGACTCTATTACCAACTGTCCATTTGAGTGCTTGAATACTAATGACAATCTTTAATGCTCATTTGGAGTAACAACACGTACTTGCATGTGCTTTTTGTGGGTCGCATGTTGCTTGCATGTGCTGTTTTTTCGCGCAAAGTGCTTTCTTGTTTTATCGCGTGATGAAGTTTGGCTGTTTTTTGGGGTATTTTACCACGTGAAGTTTGGTGTTTTTCTGCGTGAAGGCTTCTGTGATGGGTTGTTTTGGTTGCTGCAGCTGTGACCTGTTTTCAACATTGCGAGGGTTTTGCATGATTTTGTCCTAAAAATCATGGTGGTGGGTTTTCTAATTTTTTTCTACAAAAAATCATGGTAGTGGGTTTTCTGATGTTTTTCCACAAAAAAATTCATGGTGGTGGTTTTTCTGATGTTTTTCCACAAAAAATTCATGGTGATGGGTTTTCTAATTTTTGTCCTTAAAAAAATAGTGTGTGGGTTTTAATAATTGTCCTAAAAAATTATATTGTGGGTTTTCATAAATTTTTCCTTCAAATTTTTTTGGGAGGTTTTATAATTTTTGTCCATAAAAAAATATTGTGGGTTTTGTGCGATTTTTTTGCTTCAAAAATATTTTTGTAAAAAGGTTTTATCGTTTGATTTTGTGCCAGCTACTTGCTGATGTTTCAGTGTTGGGTTTTGATTGATTTTTCTCCTCAAAAGTCATGTTTGGTTTTTTCGATTTTATCTTCAAAAATTGCTTCTAGGTTTTCTGATTTTTCTCTGAAAAAATCATGACTTGTGTTGTTGGTCTTAGGGTTTTTTGTTTTTTTCCACAAAAATTGTGGTTTCTTGCAGCTGTTCTGGATCATACCTAGAGTTGCTAGGGCAACAGTCTGCACAAGGGTTTGCTGATTTTTCCTTAAAATTGTGGTGTCAGTTTCATCTCGGTGTCTTTGGCTACAGGGAGTGATTCTTTTGTTTCCCAACATCAGGTTGGATGGTTTGTGGTTATCTTGGTCATTTCCACAAATTCTGTAGATTTAGGGAGGATATCAATAGCAGGCTCATGTCGTAGAGTGTCTAGATGAGAAGGGGGGCAGCCTTCTATGCATCTGTGATCAAAAGACCTGTAGATTGTCTTCTGTAGGGTAGTTAGTATGATGACCATTAAGGGAGGGTATTAAAATAATAATGTAATGTTTCTAATGGTCATCTTTAATGAGTTTAGTTTAATTAGTAGTTTCTATTTTCATATTCAGTTAACGATTGTTTTGTTTAGAAACATTGTCTTTGCCTTGTACTTTTCTATTTAAGGAGATTTTGTCTCTAATTTAATATCAAACTTTCAAATTTTATAACAGGCTATGCCGTCCAACTTCTGTTATAATGTTATTAAATCCGGCCAAAGTCCACAATATCTCTGTAAGGCTCCATACCTGAGCTGTATGGCTCACCTACACATCCTACAAAGTGCTGCAGTCTCTGTTAATATGGTACAGGTGCTCAAAATGGGAGTTTGGCTGGCATTTGAGTTATGTTTTTGAATACAAAATGACTGCAAAATATTTGTCTGGACCTCAAAATGTTAGTTGGGCCACATTATGTTGGACAATTGTGAGTCATTAATTCCCAGCCTAAGCTCACTCTTAACCCAGGAAACAACTTATATGTGCTAAATTTGCACAGAGATTTTTAGTAAACAAGAATAGATGGAGAAACTGAAGTATGAAAAGATTGTCAAAAAATTTTAAAATTGTAACTTCAAAATCAGTAAAATGTATCATAAGTTCTCAGAAGTACTTTAAAATAGGATCATGTAGTGTTGATATAGTTGAAACTTGAGATTAATTAATCTGAATCAAAACTACAAAGCCATCAGACTAATATGCAAAATGACAAAAAATTATATTAATCAACATAAATTTGCATCAAATACAGGTGTCTGTTCATCTACCATATCTTAAAAACTGCAGTCTGTGTATCTTGGAACTTTCAGTTTTATCTATACACCTTTCTAAGATTCTAATCTCCATAAATCAGCTGAACCCAGTCATGGATTCTGAGAAAAATACAATAGTTGTCACATGTAGTTATTACCCTATTTTAACTCCCCAATTCCTGCAGTAAAACCGTTATGTAAATTCCATGTAATAAGAAACTAAATCCAGGTTGAAACAATTATGCTGATGCATCATCCAAGGAGAAAAATTAGTTGTCATCCATGGTCATACTTCAATAAACCCAGTGGGAGAGAAGAAAACTGGTCAACAGATGTAGACAAGAAAAAGGAAGACATCTTTGCGCTAAAAGGAATATATATGAATAGAGTATACCCTTTCCTTTCTCTAGTCATCATTTTATTTCCTAGTAGTTCCAAGGGCAGTCAGTGCATCCTAGTTAATTTTGGCATTACTTTTAGACCCATTTATTATTTAATTATTATATGATGAGTGCAGGCTTACAATGCTTCACCTGTAAACATAACTCAAAGCAATGCCACAATGTTGCAAATTTGAAAACTGAGTGCATGCAAACTAGCAGAACCACTGAATTGCTTTTTTATTCACGAAAGGGGGCTTGATTATTAAGGAGACTTTCCATTTCAAAAGATGTGAATATAGTATATACTGAATATCCATGTTCGGATGCAGTTTGAGGTGAATAATAAGTATGCATTAAAAGTATGATAAATTAGTTGGATTCTCCCCTCCTTTTAATATGCATAATTTCTACACTTTTTGTTACTACTTAAGGCTCTCATTTGCAATCAGTCCTAGGGCCTTGCGTTGTTTGGACTGATTATATCGATAACTTTTAGATCATTCATAGCTAACATTCTCTATCACACCCTATAGTGATGGGAACTTATTGTATATGTACATAAGAAGAGGCTATAAGTTGAGGGAGACATTTCATCGGTTACATAGGTTTTAGGGAACCTATTATATTTGAATATCCTTATAGACTATCGATCAAGAAGCCTTATCATATTTCATTGATAGACTTTAGGTCCTACAAGTTGAGGCACCCAACCATTCTCAGACGCTAGTAGAACCTATGGGTTTGTTGGTTCAATAGTGTTTTAGTTTTTACTGATCGGTTCTTGAGCCTTTGGGTTGATTTAAATTTAAACCTTTAATTTTTCTTTTGTCAACCTTACCCTAGAGGTTTTGCATTGAGAGAACCAACTATTCTAGACAATTATTAGAGCTTATGGTGGAAATAGTCCCGACATTTCATTGTAATAATGAAATAAAAATATTTGCGTCTAATGATCAAATGTTGTAAGTTGGTGGAAGCCAGAAACCCGTAAGCATAAAGTATCCCAATGAGAGTGCTAGCTAAGAACACAAAGTATAAGATTTCAAATAAATACTTGAAATCTCTACCTAGAAGCAAATGCCTCGAAGCTATTCACAATGATGCAGTTGTTTAAATAACTAACATTGACTCAAAACGCAATGAACAAAAATTAGTTATTCTATTTATGGAGTATGTACAATAAATGAAATGATGTTGCATTTGTAGAAAATACAAGGGCGAGATGAGGATGGCAATTCACTCTCTAAGAAGCATGTTGGAATATTGTCATTCATGTCAAAGGTGGCAAGATTGTTGTCATTGATGTCAAAGGACCAATCGGTAGTGTTCGAGTTGAATTATTCAAGACAAATGATATTTTATTTTGGACGATATCTTCTTGTGCTTTTTGGCCAACCTCTTTTCATAAGTTTCTTTTTGGCCGACCTATTTTTTTGCGGACTTGCTTTTTTGGCCAAACTATTTTTTGTGCAAGTTGTTTTTTGGTCAGCCTATTTTTCTGGAGTTGTTATTTGACCAACCTACTTTTCGGAGACTTGTTTGTTTGCCAGCCTACTTTTAAGCGACTTTCTTTTTGGCCAACCTAGTTAGAAAAAGGTATTTTAAATAAATAAAAATTGCTGGCTGACCTAGTTGAGGGGCCATAACCTTTGGTGAAAGGTTGCATTTGAAGGGATTTAAATAGAGGTCACTTGAAGTTCATTTGATAATCAATTTATTGAAAAAAATTCCTACTTGAAGAGCAAACCTACAACAGAAGAAGCAGATTTATGAGAAGAAATCAGACATACATGAGAGCAGATTTATGAAATAAAATCAGATTTTTTGGAGCAGACGTAAGGCAGAATTTTTTGAAGGTATCTTTCAGATTTGAGAGCATTCATGGAACATCTTATTACAGATCCAAGTGGAGGTGTATTAAAGAGCAAAGTCTAAAGGGCATTTTTTTTGATGTTGCAAGCAGATTTTGAAGATCATCTAGATCAAATCCAAAACACTATTATTAGCTCGCATTTCAAAGGTTTCAGCCTTTTATTCTAAGAGATTGAAAGGTTGCTGCCTCTCATTGAAAGAGATTGGAGTTTCTTGTTGAGTTGGAGCTCAGTGGAGGGGATTGGTGTCTCCTATGGGTTGGTGCCTATGAATTTGCAAGAGGTTTCCTATAAAAAGCAATATTTTTCCGTGGTTTTCTCTTGCTAAGGTTTCCACGTAATTTGTGTGTGCATCTTGTGTTCCTTTTGTTAGATCTTAAGTGTGTGGATTCTTTGTTCGTTGCTTTAAGATTGCTTATAATTGCTAAAGTTTTGAAGTGAAAAGATTTTCTAATACCGATTCACCCTAGTCTCGGTATAAGTGTGTGTGTTTTCTTCAAAGTGTAACTCCCAACGAATGAGGTGCTCCCTTACTTTCTAAGAACATTTTTTAACATTAGATGAATGAAGTGACACCTCATCACCAAAAAGGATTTGAAATCCTAAGGAATGAGGTAGCATGTCACTCTCAAAATCAAGCATATCTATACCTAAGTAAGGTTAACCTAAGCTGTAGTAAGTGCATAAATATGCCTACATTCCCCCTTAAACACAACTTAGATGACCAAAACATTCAATTGTTGAAATGTTATCTTAGAATATTCCCTATCACCACACGACACAATTGTGATTTTGATTTAAGTTATATTCATAAATGGAAATGCAATTATCATATTAGAATTAGAAATATTAGAAATGTTGGCGATGGTAACATGTTAGTGATTTTGCCCACAAAAACTTGGACAACGTTTTTAGTAATGACTATCACAATGGACACAAGGAGAATGTTGGCGATGAAGATTGTATCCTTAACTCTCTTTCCTCTTGCAATCATTTGTCGTCAGAAACATCGCCCCTTTACAACACATTGATTAAAAACTTGTATTAGCATTCCTTCAATAGATAGTCTTGTTTCAGACCATGAATCTTTGATTGGTTGCAAAGCTCTCTTTACGCACCTAGGGTCTTGCAAAGCTCTCTTTACGCAGCTAGGGTCTATATAACTTGTAAGGTGGTGCTTAACTTTTCACACCTAGGGCCTATATAACTTGTAGGTGTTTGACTAATAATGATCACCATTACCCAATTGTATGATGATCTCATGATGTTGAAAATAAGCCCATTGGTTCAAGGAGAGTCGTTACCATCTTCTTGGGAAGATGGTTTTGCAATGTAAGGATGTTGGTAGTCACCATTGGAGAGGTGAAAGATTTGGTCTCTTAATTACAATATTTGCTTCTTGCCCTTACAAGAAACTTTATTCCTTTGCTAACCCTTTTGTGTTTTACCTTGGACAATCTTTAATTTGTCTGACCTACACAAGTGAGCTTTTGCTCAACTATAGGAGATCTTTTACTAATTATGGCATTGACTACAATACCAATGAAAACTCGTATCTCTAAGAACTTGCTCAATCATCATGACATGTTGCCAAGAAGATGATACTTGGATAAATTTGAAAGACCTATCTATTTTTGGGCTCACTAAACTAGAAGTAGTGGCATCTGTTATACAATATAGTTGTGTACCTACATGTTTTAAAAGAAAAAAATAAGGAAAAATTGAACAGAAAAATCCTAGATCACATTGTTATAGATAAAACAATGAAAGAAACAATAGTATGTTAAGAATGAACAACAATTAAAAAACATATAAAATGTTTAAAACAACTAGTAAGCTTGGAATTGTTTCGAAAAAGCTTAAAAAATGTCAAATAATTTTACCCTTGAATAATTAATCTCTTTGGTACAAGCTTTTTGTTCCCTATAGCACTTAGGAAACATGCGTTAATGCTTTTGTTTCCCTTCATTGAAAAAAACCAACACACTTGACGAGTGAAAGTCAAATGTTTTGGAAAAACAAAATAGTATATGTTGTTTATGTTTTGTGCCTCAATTACCAGATTCGTTCTGGGGTCCTCCGTATTGGATGCAGATGCATGCACTGGTGCGCTCGGATTCAGAGGAGCTGAAGAATTAATAATATTTTTTATTTTATGTTTTTTTAAAATAAAGTTTAGTTTTTTTTTATAGGTAATAGGCCAAAGCTGAAAGGAGGAATTTTCAAAAAGAAGAAAAAGTACATGTTTGCCACTCATTTGAGTTCTTCTGTATAATACCAAGATTCTTGCTTATTGCGTGCATTCATATTCCTTTTCCGGTGTTATATTGATAACAACATAATTCATAATAGTTACTGGCTAAATTTTTAGTTTGGGCTTTTGTTGATTTTAGCCTACTGGCTAAGAGGGCTTTTGGATATTATCTCAAGGCTAAGGTATTACTTCCATATGTCTACTAGAAATTATACCGTGCTTTCATTAATTGCATGTGTTGTGGGTTGAAATGGGCTAACTGGCTATTTCGACATCCCACAATTTTCATGATTATTACATTCTTAATGTATCACTTTAATCGTTCCAAAGGATTGATTAAACCTTCCTCGTCAAATGAGCAGATCCGCACAGACTCTTGAGTAGCAAGCCAATTTATTTCTAATATGCTCATTTCCATCCCGAAATGCTAGTCATTTTATTCCTAGAGTGCCTTTCCTAACAAATATTATATCTCTGTTCGCAAGTCTTAAGACTGATAAACATTGAAACTAGGGCCTTAACCGGTATTTTATTTCTTTTCTAAATTTCATTCTTAACTCTGATTTAAAATACTTAATTTTATTTTACTTCATGCATCTCCTTTTTTCTAGAGATTCTAATTTTCATTTTTCTGCTTTAATTGCATCCTATCTATCATTTTGGGGAAGAACTATCTTTATTGCATGAATTATTCATAATTCATATAGTAACGGATGCCCTTTTTTCTGTGTCAAAAGAACTATGTCGTTATACGTAAGACTTTAGGTGAAGATGTGTTTTAGCTGCGATCACACCTATTTTACCATTTCCAAGTTTAATTTCAATCTGCAATACCATCAGAGAACTTCTAATTGAAACTATCATTCTACATTTATCCAATGATAATACATTTAACACCATCAGATAAACCCATCTACAAATGCTATCCAGAATACTTAAATAGTATCATTCTATTCTATCTAAAAAAGGGGGCATTACATTCGGGACCATTCTGGAAACTGTATCTGAAACCGTTCAACTTTACTATACCTACCCCGTATTATACTATTTTCGCCATTCAATACAAAAAGGGGTACCATTTTATCCACATTCATACCAAAGGGTATATGTATTTTAACTCCTTTTCCCTGTATCCTTCTATCTTTAAAAACTAGAGGGATGCAAAACTATGACTACTAAGCCCTAACTATCCGATAGATATACAAATTTAACACGCAGTCTGATTATTACATGCATATGTATAATTTATATACTATCAACCAAATTTGTGACCATCTTATATATCATTTATATTTTATACTTTTTCCTCTTTGGTCTGGAACATTTGCTTTCTCCTCCTTTGGAGCTGCCGAGCTGGAGGCAGGTCCATTCTCGTCTTCCTCTGTATTGTTACCATTAGTTGCAACCTCAAGCCACTTTTCCTCATCAGTTGAATCCACACCATCCTCCAACATGTAATTTTCAAACCAATTGCCCTTTTCTTGTTTCCTTTATATGCATTAGTTTTAAGAGAAAATCCACGTTCCTGTATATGACTGGTTTCCTAGTATTAAAGAGACCCAAATCTTCTAAGACCAGAATTGGGAACCTAGGGACAAATCTACCTCTGATAATGAGCAAACTGTAATTCTTAGGTTTGGGAATAGTCAACCCTTCATCGATGTTGACCATAGCTCTATCAAGGTCTATCCTAATTTCTTTCACAAAGATGCAATGACACAGTCTTTCTATAGCCCATTTATCTCCCTCTACATGAAGTGCTGATGCAATAAACATCGCTAGGATATCAGGATTGGCTCTGTATTTATCATCAAAGAAAACAAATTCCTCACCAAAAATACACAGGACAACCCTAATCACCAAGCTATGGGTAGACAACAATATCTTTCTAAGTCTCTCTATCTTGACTTCTCCCAGAAATGCCATTTGCCTATTTTTTGCTTTAAGCCTAATGGGCGTCTCCATGAATGGATTTCTCACCTTTGATGACTCCTATATAGAATGCTACGGAAGCCAGTGATATTTCCGTCTGCTAGAACGTTCTTATAGAAAACTTGAAGTTACTATAATGTTCTACCTAGGGTTAGTGCAAATTAACTCAACTAGGTAACTCAGATAATTGTGATTAGATATTTATGCCACCGAATTTGTTGAGCAGACATGTGCCTAATTTATAATGATTAGTCAATCATTAGGTGGTTATCCTTTTAGTTGTGAGTTAAAGATTATCAAGCTAAATTTCTTCGCATGTGTCGACAATCTTTCATTGCAATGTGATTCTAGTGTAGCATGTTTGGTTTTATTTGTGAAAATTTATACTTTACCTTTCGTATTGGCTTCCAATACAAAGGTCCTTTTGCTTCTAAATTCATTAATATTTCCTTCATACTTTCATGCTAATGTTTATTCACATTTGAATTTCTCAATCATTTATTTATACCATCCTATCTTAACTACAAATTCTCCATCTTCCCCTTTATTTGCTAGGCTATCTGCTTTAGAGTTACCTTCTTTGTAAATGTGGTTGACTGTCACTTCTTTGAAGTATTTTAACAGTTCTTGAGCTCTCCCCAATTGAGCATTTAGTTTCCAATTAGGTGTAGATCCATTTCTCGTAGCATTTATGATAATAGCCGAGTCTCCCTCTATTTCCAATTTTTTGATTTTAAGATCTTTGCAAATTAGAAGACCTTCTAATAGTGCTGTTATTTCTGCTGTATTATTAGTTTCTATTCCTATTGGCATTGCGAGTCTGGCTACCTCCGATCCATCCCAATGATGGATGATGTTATTCTGATATTGAAAATTGAGGTAGATTTTGAAAGTGAACCTTTCAATCAATTGAAATTATTCAAATAATTTGATCTTTGGTTGTTAATTGGATATTTTGTCGAATAATTTTTTTCTTTCCGAAAAAATGGATATGTAAGTCTGAATTCTAGATGGAATTATTTTCCTTTTATCTTTAAAAGCATAATTCGATTATGCTGTACCAAACATTTTCTCTCCCAAATTGAGCATTTAGGTTCCAATTAGGTGTAGATCCATTTCTCGTAGCATTTATGATAATAGCCGAGTCTCCCTCTATTTCCAATTTTTTGATTTTAAGATCTTTGCAAATTAGAAGACCTTCTAATAGTGCTGTTATTTCTGCTGTATTATTAGTTTCTATTCCTATTGGCATTGCGAGTCTGGCTACCTCTGATCCATCCCAATGATGGATGATGCATCCGATGCTAGAGACCCTTGGATTGCCCTTCAAGGCTCCATCAAAGTTTAACTTATACCATCCAGGCCTTCAGGGGGACCATTTGATTTGTATCCTCTTTTTTATGGTATTATCCTTTCCAGTCCCAATATAGGGTGAAATCTTAAGGCCCTGGCATTTTAGTCACCTCTATTTTATTTTGCAGCTGATCCCATTCCATATGTTTTTCTTTAAAGATCCTTTTATTTCTTTCTTTCCATATTTCTCAAATTAAGATAGATGGAGCTGTTATCTATAATATGCCATATAGACTATTTTTATGAGGGCTTGGCCAACTTTGGAATCAAGTCATTAAATGATTGGTAAGGCTGTTGACCATCCTAGTTTATTGCATAACGATCTGCAATATTTGTTTGTATATTGGCAATTGATTAGTAAATGATTCACAAACTCCTCTTCACTCTCGCATAGAGGACATCTAGTTGGGCCTTTAAAACCAATCTTAGTAAACCAATCTGCTGCCAGTATTCGCTTCTGTAGAGCTGCCCAGGTGAATATTCCTGCTTTGGGTAGACATTGATTATTCCAGCAAAGCTTTGTGGGTATTGCAGTCTCAGTATTTTGCGACTTATTATTCAAGTATCTATATCCTTCTTTTACATTATATGTCCCTGTTTTAGTCTTGGCCCATATCAACTTATCCTCTCCCTTTCTGAATGTAATCTTTCTATCTTTCAACAGTTTTTTAATTGACTCTATTTCATGTCTTGGTAAATTGAGATTTTCCATAGATTTCCATTTCCAACCTAGTGAGGGGTTGCCATTCAGATATTCCACATAATCTTTGACATATTTCCCCCACTGATCTTCCAATCGGTCTTTTACTATATTATTATTGAGATTCTCCAAGGTTGTGTATCCTCCCCACCCGTCGCTCCAAAATAGAGCTTGGTCTCCAATTGCTATGTTTTAAGTAAACTTTTGAGTGATTAGCTCTCTACATTCCAAAATGAAGATCCACACCCTAGATCCCTTGGGAGGGGAAGCTTTTCTAAATATGTCTGTTGGATCGTTTCCGTTTAGATATTTGTGCTTAAGGATTCTTATCCGTTTGAGATTGGGTTTGTTATACATCTTCCATACCAGTTTAGCATCTAGCGCCTTATTTTGCCTTAACTGATTTCTTAAACCTATGCCCCGTTCTTTTGTTGGTTTATATAATTTATCCCAAGCAATTAGGGCTTGTTTCTTTTTTTCAGCGGTTCCTTGCCAATAGAAATCTCTCATTTTCTTTTCTAATTTAGTATTCACCCCAAGGGTAGTGATATACAAGACATTTGGTAGATTGGTATTACAGATAATACTGTTTTAAGCATAGTCATTCTTCCTACTGATGAGAGCCATTTTCCTTTCCAAGATTTTAAGTTCTTTTCTTTTTTAGATAATATAAGCTCCCATAAATTATTGTTTCTATTAACCTTATCTAAAGGGAAACCTAAATATCTGCATGGAAGTTCTCCTTTTCTAAAACCCAGAATATTGCAATTTTTTGTTTCCTTTTTGGGGGTAGTATTAAAAAAGAAAACTTCTGATTTATCCTAGCTCACCATGTGCCCCGATGCTTTAGAGTAGCTATTTAGGATTTTTTAAAACTGTCCGGCTTCTTGCTTTTCCCCTTCCCCAAAAAGCATAGTGTCATCAACAAATTGTTGGTGTGTTATAGGGGCTATTCCCTTGGTAATTTTGATGCCATTAATTTGTTCTCTTTCCTGTGCTTTTGTGATGGATCTTCCTAGGGCTTCTGCCATTATTATAAATAAGAACGAAGAGATTGTGTCTCCTTGTCTTAGACCCCTAGATATTTCAAAAAACCCTTTTGGGGTTTTATTAACTAATATCGATATTCGAGGACTAGAAATACATTCAAAGATTAAATTGATCCATTGTTTTGCGAATCCAAATGCCTCTAAGCATTTGCATAAGAACCTCCAATCTACTTTGTCGTAGGTTTTCTTAATGTCTAGTTTAATCAACATGCGAGGATTTGAATTTTGCTCTATGGAGTGTATTGCTTCTTGTGCTAGTATTACTGTTAATTATTATCTTTAACATGTCATTGATGTCATTATTTTGGTTGGATCGGCAAACCTATCTCCGATTTATCTCTGGGCCTGGTAGCAATATTACTGGTAGCGTCATCACTGATATCTGTTTCGGTCCATGGCATAGCACGTTGGTGCTTCGGTCCAGACCTATTCTGCATAGCATGAGATATCCTTTGGTATGGACGACATCTCCGACACCCTTGGGTTGCGTGCTTACAAGTTTTTATATTTGGTCCAAGCCGACGTGATTAGTTTTGGAACTGATGCTTGTATATATCGGTATCGGTATCAACACATGAAGATATATGTATATGACGATCTATGAAGTGATGCGATATGTATATGCGATCTACTGTTGTATATAGCAAGTGGATACATGTGATTTAGTGACTATATAAACAGATATTTGTACTTCGGCAATAATTGTATTTCATGCATATATAGATGCAATTTTGACAGTTCAATTTTTGTATTTCTCGGCTATAAGCCGACCTTCAGCTATACTAGCTGGTTTTGTATTTTTGGCAGTGAGCCCCACCAACAGTGAGCCACACTGGCAATGAGCCACCCCTGTATTTAGTAACCGGTTACTTAATGGTTGAGAGTCAACCCTCTCCGTGCTGTTTCCCATCTTGGGTTTCCACGATAAAAAATCTGGTGTTATGTGTTATTTACTTTTTGCTCTTTCCTTTCAGTATATTTGAATTAAGTTATGCGGACAATTGTTTAAAAGTTTTAAGTTATTCAAGGGAATACTGATTCACTCCTCCCCTCCTAGTATTTCAGATGTTCACAAATTGGCATCAGAGCTAGTTTCTTTGAAAGAGTCTAACAACTCGAGGGAGATCCGGAAGGTTGAGCATACAATGTCGTGATCTACCATGGATCAAGATGATCTCATGACTATGTTTGAACATCTTGAAATTATTGAGGATGAAAACAAAGACCTCTCAAAAAATCTTCAAATGACAAATGATTGCATTCGAAAGCTTAAAGATCAGATTCCAAAATTCAAGCGAAGGCATAAGAAGTAATGAGCTCAAGTTAGCAAATAGTACTATTAGTAATTTGAAAGCCAAGAGTGAAGAAGATGAAAAGACCAAATAACATTTGAAAATATAATCAAGAACAAATCTTATTAATGCAAGAAGCTGGAACAAGAAGCTGGAACAAGAAGTTGTTTCCCTAAGATCTGACCTGGAAGAATCAAAGAAGCAAGAAGACAAAGTTAGATTTGGCTCCGAAAAACTTGATGAAATTATAACAGCTCAAAGATCATTGGCAATCAAGGAAGGCCTAGGATTTGCGATCGACGAATGCTCAAAAGAATGTGCTCCAGTAAAAGTTGTAACCGAAATCAAAGATGAAGACAAAGGTAAGGCTTCGATAGAGCAACATGTAAGTACAAAATCCCATTCTTTTAATGGTCATAGCCTTAATTGCAATAAATTAGGACATAGAGCATTAAACTGTAGAAGTAGAGAAAATCATAAAGATATAACTTTTTCAGGTAGAAGTTTTAATTGCAATATTTATGGTCATAGAGCTAATCAATGTAGAAAACCAAATAGAAGCAATCGGTTTACTGGTTATTGTTATACTTGTTATGCATATGGACATAAGGCAAGATAAAAAGTCCAACCGGTGCTACAAGTGCAACAAAATTGGACACAGAAAAGTTTTGCAAAAATGATGAGATCAAGCCAACTGAACCATTAAAGAAGATCGACAAAGAAGAAGTCAAGGCTAAGATGAAAAAGATATGGAGAAAGAAAGAGGATATTGGACCTAGCTCTGGTAGAGACAGTGGTTCCGGTTCCGCTGCAAACCTTTGCTCCAACAATTAGCTTCTCTTCGACAGTGGTCTAGGGGGAGAAATATTCTGTGGTTGTCTCCTTCCCTACAAAAAAAGAAAATAGCTACGAGAATGTCAAATCCTACTCTATAAGGAGGTACCAGTGAAAGGGATAGTTGGCAAACACTTGATGATATCATCTCTGTTCCATGAAAAAGGGACGACAGTTATGGAATCATTTATTTGTAGTGCATTTAATACAAACTTGGGATAAAAGGAGTTTTCAAATCATTTGTTCACCCAAGCAAAAATGATTTTCAATTGTTGAGTGAAAGCAGCCGGCGCACAATCAAGGGTTTCGACAGTCTCCAACTAAGGTATTTATCTGTGCGCTTGCATTTTATCTGCATTTCCTACCATGGCTTTTTCTGCTACTCCCATTTTGGTGGATGCTACTGCTGAACCACGACCCGAATTCAAGAAATTCCCAAATATCTTGATTGAGAACAATATGTCTGGATGCTTATCAAGAATCCCTCTTGGCGTGATTCCTTCTGAGGATGTCTGAATTCACCTGCATTCAAAACTGGATGAATCTGAACACTCAAAATTATTGGATTTATGGGAAAAAGAATTATCTGACAAAGCTTTGAAGGTTAGACCTGAATTTGGGGTTTTGGTGGAAAAGAAACTAGATGTATGGAATTGGTTCCCGAATTTTTGTCATGATGACAAATGGCTTAGAATGGCCATGGGCAGATTTCATGGTACTTTCCTGTGGCATGATGAGTCACACTTAATCAACAAAGAAGTAATGAAGACAATTACAGGGCTAAACGATACTGGTATTTTATCGAAATCAAAAGCAGTGAAAACTAAAGATGTTGGAAAACTCACCGACACGATTTATGATTGCAGATTTGTGGCCCTTCACATAGTCCAGAACCCTGTGCTAAGATTTGCAGCTCAAGTGATAGGAAATAAGGTCTACTACAACCGGGAGAATTCCATTTCTACTACTGTTGTATTCATAGCTTATGATATGGTTATCAATGGTGTTGATTACGACCTTTGCGAGCTCATCAATGAACAAGTTATTGATAACCTAAACCTGTGCAAAACGAGCATTCTTCGGAACCCTAGCTTTGTATTTATTATTTTACTTCATGAACACTCTACCTGGTCAAGGTCCAATTATCTGGGCAATTGAGCGACTTGTAGCGCATCAAATAGGTGAGCACATGAAGAAGTATAAAAGTATTTTTGATTAGGAAAGAGAATTTACATTATTCTTCTCTGCATTACAGTTCACAATGCACAACTGGGACAGGATTCCCAAATTTGTATTCCCTCCCTACCACAAATAGGTTTTGTTTCCATTTTCTCCGCTTCCCAATCTTCTAATATTTTTTCTATCAATTGTTGCTTCTTCGTTCTCCTCATCCTGGGCATTATTTAAGCCCATTAGATCATATACTTTCAGTTCTAAAGAAAGATCTCTTCCCATCTCTTTGTTTGAGGCCAAGTTATTTTCTTCAATATATTCTTCCTCTTCTTTTTCCTTATTTGCCTCTCCCATTTCTATTTCTATACCTTCACTGCTGATCACTTTTTGTATCTTTGACATTCATAAGATGAATCTATTAGGGCTAATTGCTCCATAACTTCTTGGAATAGCTCTGATTCACTTAACAATTGTTTAAGTGTTTCTTTACTTGCCTTAATTGTTTTCTCCAGCTCTTCTTCAGATCTTGTCCTTTCCCGTGCCTGGTAATTCTCTTTATTTTCCACAAATTCTGTGTTCTGATTTTCCTTTATTGTTTCTATCACAAATCCTCCAATGTCGTTATCAATTCTGACAAATATCCCTTTATGAGGACTTGTCACATTATCCGGTTTTATGCTCATTTCTTTTATATGTGGAATCCTTCCCATTTTTTTGTTATTATTATCTGTTGTTTAATGTTTTTTTGTTATTACATTTCCATTAATGGGGCCTTTAAAGAACTCAGGGTTAATAAAAAGTCCCCCTTGCTTTGTAATTATTTACAAAGGCTCTATGAATTTCATATCTGTGTCAATATTTACTAGCATTTTTACTTATCCAGATTTGTGGACTTTTCTTCTATCCCTATCAAGGAACCCATTGCATTGCCTATGGCTTCTAGGGTTTCAATGTGAAGAAATTCTGCAGGTAAATGACCTAGTCTAACCTATTTTGGGAATTTCTTAGGTTTATATAGTTTAGGATTGAAGTATGGTTGCCAATCTAAACAATGAAATCTGAAACCCTTAAAAATTATTGGATCCCTTTCTAAAATTTCCCTTTTTAATGATTCCTTTTTGCAATCTATGAACAAAAATTATTTGCTAGGATAGACATACTTACCTGGTTCAGGTAAATCTAGTTCCACGAGTTAACAAATATTGTTGATGGGCTTCTTTGATCCACTCCATATTGCATACAACCCATACTTTCTGCAATGTTCCCAACTAGGGTGCATTATTTTTCTGGGGATAACAAATGCTTTATAATCGATCCTTTTCTTTGGCTGCAGGTTGCTAAATTTATTCATCATGCGTTCCCTTCGTTCTGGCGCCCTCCTCTGATCCTGTTTAAGAAAATCCTTTGGGATTCTGTTAGCTCGAGTAACATAACTGGGGATCCTGGATTGATATTTCTCGGGAAGGTGGGATCTTTGTAATTTTCCCCCTTCTTTTTCGAAATGTTGGTGTCAATAATCTGGTATGGCAGGTTTGATCATAGTATTGATTTTCCATCTGTAATTTTCATAGGATGCATTTAGTTTCAAGCTTAGGGTTCCCCGTTTCTGACCTGGGGGGATCCTATTTGCTCGTGGCAACATTAGTAGCAATCTTGTTGTTTCTCTAAGCCCTTTCTTGTCGTATTGTTCTTCTGGACTTCACAATTTGCCAGCCATTTTTTGATGTTGTTTTCGTTGGGAAACTTTGTTCCCCGCAAAATGTCTCTTCACATTTTCACATTTTTGATATTCAGAGCAGAGCACGAATTCTCATATAATCTATATTTAACATTTTAGTTTAGTGTTTTTATTTTGTTTTTTTAATGTTTTTTAAAATATAATTTAATAATTATATTTTTGAACTATCATATTTCTTTAATTTTATACACACCCAAAAGTATCCAAATTCCCCAATTTTTTTTCCCACGCATTTACGTATTGGGTTCTCGTACCCGCATCTAAACTGGTGACTAAGTTTTGTGGTTATGCATTGAGGTTGTAGGGAGATTCATAGACTTTTAGTTTTCATTTTACCTTTTAAGGCCCTTTTCATTTTAAAAAATGTGTCTTAAAATAATTATTTTGGGGTGTTTGACCTGTTCTGGTCAAATCTATGTAGGGCATGTTTTGGATGATTCAAGTACTGAGATGTATCCGCGGTGTACTTGGATCATATGGGCCATGTCTTGGACAGATATAGGGAAGACTTGTCTTTAGATAGGGACCCAGACCCATTCAGGTTTGGTATAGAGGCTTAAGCCAAATGGTCGTTGGTAACACAAAAATTAGTTTACATAAATACCCAAATTAAACTCAAATAATGCATGGTCACATAAAAATAAATTTAGAGAACATGTCTGTCTACTTCTATCATAGTAGAATTACTCGAAATAATGATTGACTTTGTAAACAAACAATAATTCTATTTGATATGCTCGGGAGACTAAAAACTGCTGCAAATTTCATAAAATTGGGAAAGAATGTTGTTTCTTTTAATTTCAAGCCAAATAAAGGGAATAACTTTGATTTTCCATTCGACAAAGCCCAAAACGATTTAATATTTTGAGTTTTAGAAAAAAGGCCAGGGTTTGGGTGCAGACCATGCTTTGAATGGATTTGGGGTGGATCCATTGTTGGACTAGGACTTGGGCTTTGTATGAGGGCTGTGACGACCAGACCTGGTAAATCAAAAAATTACATAAATACACAACTAAATTTTAATAATGCACGATTCACATAAAGAGTGAATTTAGGGAATGCATCAATCATAAGGATTGATTCCGCAAGCCAACAATATAAATGTTTTCAATTTTACTTTGGAGACTAGGAATGATTGCAAAATTCATGAAGTCAGGAAAGAATATTTTTTTAAATTATTTCAAGCCAAAATAAACTGAAATACTTTACTTCTCCATCCAGCACAACGCAAAACAATTTTATATTTTAGATGCAAGAGCATCCAGGGTGTAACACCAATCTTGCATCACCCAAAAATATTGTGTAGTTTTTAATAAGGGCCATCTTTGGTCAGGGTTACTATTTTGGAAAGTTTACTATTTTTAGTAAATTGTTCATGTGAGCACAAATTGTTCCAATTGCTTCCCTAGAGGTTCATTCTGGATATATAAGCCTGCCGGTAAAGTTTCATGGCAAGATCAAGTCTGATTTTGAAGATATTGCATTTTTTGTTTTGGAGTGGTACAAAAACTTTGAACTCAGTTTTGAAGGCCTTAGAGGCTCCGAAAAGGGGTCAAACTTTGATCAACTAGCACTTCGCGAGCCTAGGGCGTAGAGCACTTTGTGGCATTTCTGACATGGGGTCATAGTAGCCAATCGACTCAACGGTTCACAAGTTATGGTTTTCGGAAGTTGGGCCTTCACGACTCAAGTTTCAATACTAAAGGAATAGCGAGAAAAATCACGTAAGGTAGGAAATTGAACTGCTGGGCGCCAAAAATAGGAAAATTTCACTTTCTAGAATATTCAGGTGGTTAATTGTGCTATTTATATAGGGCTGAAGGGGGATTTTGAGGTTCTGTTCCAGAAAGTAGATTGTGGCTCTGTCTTGCAGATAATTGTAATGAAAATGCCCATGTGGCTGTAGCATGTTACTTTTTTCTGAATATTGTAATGTCATTTCACTGAAAATAATATAAAGCAAGCGTTTATGTTCTTGCCATTGTTATGTTCTTGCAAAATTCTGTTTATTTTCCTGTTGTGTTGTGTGTGTTTGATTGAATAAGGGGAGTACCTTTCATCAATTTTGCTTTTTAAAACCAGAGTTGGTCTTTTGGGGGCAGCAGTGTCCAGCAGCATTCTCTTACTTCCATGGTGACATACTCTCTGTTTTGTTGTGCTATAGTCATAAACAGTGATGAAAAGTACTGTGATTAATTGCAATTTTTATTTGCAAAACTTGCAAGTAATTGCGAGCGAAATTCGCGTGTTAGGTACTTGCGAGCTTTTTAAAATTATGGAAAAGCTTGCCTAAAATACTTGGACGAATTAGAATTTGTGCATTGACATATAAAAGTGATATTTTTTGCTGCTTTATGATTTTAGGAATCTGTTAAAATGTTTGCAATTTCTAAGTCAAAGGTTGTAGTTGTACGGCAAATATAGTGCCACGAATGAGTTAAAGTTCTGGGGCTTGTCTTGGTGTGATTTCCAGTCACAGGCTGCAGTTGCACATGAAACAGAGATCAAACTTTGGAAATTAACCCAGATAGCGGCAGCAGACCATTTTGAGCTTAAATAAATTGACAATTTGTAATTTTTATTGATGGTGAAACTTGAAGTTCATATGTATTGACTATTGAGAGGTTGAACTTGTTTTCTTGTCTATGGTATGTACGGGATTGGAAATTGATTTGTACATAAATGAAATCAGTAATATGATGTACAAATTTAGTACTATATATATTTTTGGGTAGTACTTTAAAAGATTGTATTTTAAAATGTTTGATAAATTTGCCGATTTATTCCAGAGATTTTCCCTAAGTTTTTGCCTAGTCCTAAATTTTCAGAATTTTTGGCTCAGGTGAGTAATTGCTGTTTGAGAGTTTTTGAACTATGGTCGTAACAATGATCACCTCCTTTGTGGTTTGTTTGTTCTCACATTAGCGTTTTATGTCAGAGAAATATTTGGCCTTCATGTTTTGATTTCTTTTATATTTTCTAACCTGCTTTCAACACTTTCAAGTGCTTGTCACATTTCCCACATGTATCAGCTCAAAATATGATAAAAGAGAAGGTTTAAGATACTAATTTTGTATTGGGTGTACTTATCTAGATGGAGACCTTCGTTTGTTGTCTTGCTTTTACCCTACTAGTAGCAAATCCATTTAAAATTGATACATAAACTTGCATGTTTTGAGTTTATCCATGCAAGCAAATTGAATTATTCCATATGATCATAATTTTTGTTTCCCATTCATAGTATCTTTTCCTAGCTTCCATCCTTTTGGTCATATAATTTATACTGATGGTTATATTATCTTATATATTTAGCCCACGTTTCACAATTTGGTGGTTCATCGAACACTAAATCGTGTCTGTTGATCCAGCTAATCAGGGTAATTGTTTTCATCAGGCTTAGTAGTTCTTTTTCTTTGTTCATAATGATTGAACTGTTTTTTTTAAAGTATCAGCGCTAGCATGACATCTTTTGTTTGAGCACGTAAAAAAAAGAGAACTTTCATGAGTAATTCCTTTATGTATGATGCATCTTTAGAGAAAAGATACGGATGATTTACATTGTTGATTTTTTTTTTTTGATGTATACTTCACAGTGCTTTATCTGCATGTAGGCTCCATACGTAGATAAGCATACGAAGGGGTGTCAATTTGAAGACTAGAAAATTGTGTACTTGCTCAAACAGAAGCAATCTAAGTTTTATATTTTGCAGATACATTAACGTGGAAGGAGCTTAACACAAGTGGACAAGCATTGGCACCTAGGGCAGGCCATGCTACTGTGTCCCTTGGGAAACATCTATTTGTGTTTGGTGGATTCACTGATGATCGCAATTTATTTGATGATCTCCATATGCTAAATATAGGTGTGTTTTTGAGAGTTATTTTCTGAAAGCTCTGTTTTATCAATTTATGCTTTCGATGTCTCGTTTAAATATTTTCATATTCCTCATTAGCTTTGTCATTCGCATACATACTGATTGAACTTTTTTCACCAAACATACAAGCTAAATTTTCTGATTCTAAGGTGACAAGATCGATCTTCTTTTCAATGTCAATCTGTTCATGGATCCTGTCCTACTTAAACTGATTGGTCTTAGTAGCTTAAGCACTCTTTTCAGTTTTAATCTTCAATTCATAATGAAGCTCGTTGCTCTAAGCTAAAATTTTGTAATTACCAATTTATTTTCTGTCAATTACATCACATGGTCATAGATTGAAGTTTTTTTCCCTCCCTTGGAGGACAGGTCTCAAAATTTTTAAAAAATAGTAATTATTTAAAAAATATGCCATAGTTTATGCATTATTTTAGAATATATACCCTAGTTTTAAACATATGTTCAAATATATGCAAGACAATATTCAAACTTAAATACTTTCAAAAAGTAAAACAAATAATAAATTGTTATTCCCTTAACCTGTAGTGTGCATAGCTCTTAATTAAGTTATAGCATCTTTTATATAGGCTTATATAGATAGTTGGTAAGGTCAGCTTGGGTAGCATCCATGCCATAAGCATGGTGTATACAGGAGTTACTGGTTAGAGATTGTAAATTTTGATTTTATTGAAAGTTTTTGGAGGTTTGTCTCCACAAAGTGGCTTATTATTGTCAAGTATTTATGTATTAATCCTCTTAAATTCTTCTTTTGTACAAGTTATTCATTACAATTTATGGTAAAACATAATCTTTGTATCCAGAAGGCAAGAAACAAGATATTTCTTTATTTAGGAGGTTGAATTGTAAATCGAAAAGATCTCAATTTTGTGATATTTTTCTTGAAATTTAGAAGCTTGATCAAGAACATGTTGAAGCAGCTACGGTCTATATTTGAGGTCATTTGAAAGAGTTATTATGAAATAGAGTTTTGCTCAAATGCTATCTAGAGCTGCAAGACAATGGTTCCTTGGAGTCTTTCTTTTAGCGTAAAAGTGAGGTCTAGACTCGTGAAAGTTACAATAAAAAGTTTAGTTTATTTTTTTTGTTTTGTGTAACTTATTTTGATAATTGTTTTAGCAGCATTACAGCAGGGGCTTAGAAAGAAAATATTGATGAAATATTCAAACAGATAGCTCCTATCTAAGAGTTGACTCAAGAGGAAGAAAGAGGAGGAAGAAAAGACAAAGGAAATAAAGGAGGGGAAGGAGAAGGAGAAGACAGAGAAGGAGAAGTATAAGGAGAAGAGCAAGGAAACAGAGAAGACATGGAAAGGAGAGATGCTAAATGGTCTACCACCCAAAAAGGCCGTAACATTTAGTTAGCTCTAGAGGAAAAACCACCTTATATTAGTCCATATCATCATGCCCATTTGCAAAAGAGTGAGATTGATAAATTGGTTAAAGACATGTTGGATGCAATAGTGTTTTACAGCTCAATGAAGAGGAAATAATCATCTTGAATCCTAGATTAATTCTTCAGACATTCACAAAGAAGCTGAGTAGTATAATCATAGATTACGAGAAGTGGAAGAATATGGCTAGAGAAGGTGCAATGTGGGAAGATGAATTGTCTCTACACAAGTATTTTGGGATTGTCAATATTGAGAACAGTATTGGTTCAAAGGGAGGGACATGCAACACTCTTAAACTATAATGTACATTAATGTGTACCCAGCTTGTCGCGAGCATAACCCTAAATTTATTATATGATCATTTGTATAGTCTTATGTAAGTAGTCAGGTCAGCGTGATGTGGCATCCGTGGCATAAGTATGGTATGTATAGGAGGTAGTGGTTAACACTTCGTTTATTGTCATTTGATTGTGAATGCTGTTCTTAGCTTAGTTACCGATGCGGGCTGTCCAACGCTCGATGCGGGAGCGGATGCGGAAGCGGGAGCTGATGCGGGGTGGATGCCCTGCGGATGCGTTGAATCTGTCATTTTCATCCCAAATTTTACTTTTGCCTTTAAATGTGATCTGACCGACTTCCTGCAATTTGCATTCTGTTTATCGATTAATGTAAGAAACCTGTGCTGTGTGCTTTGGGGAATTCAACCCGAGACTTGGTTATTGATTTGATGCTGTAGCTTGCTCTTGTAAGCTGGCATTTTTCTCTATAGTTTATGGGACTTGCTACTGAGCCGTCACATTTCATTCGAGCTCGTGGAATGACATGGTGTATATTTATGCTGAATTCAAAATTTATCAGTCTACACTAACCTTTGTTTGATTAATTATTTATATTTAATTATTTTATGTAATAATATATATTTATATTTATATTTAAGTATTTTATTTACTATGTTGTTATTTATATTTATATTTAATTATTTTATATATATTATAATATATATTTTATTAATGTTACAATATATACACACACACACACACACGCATCCAAACGCATCCGCATCCCCCCAAAAAAAAATCATGCATCCACGCACCCGCATCCCGCATCTGCATCTGCATCCGCACCCGAATCGGTAACTTAGGTTCTTAGTGTAAAGTTTTGGAGGTTTGCTCCCTTGAAGTGGCTTATTATCATCAAATATTTGCACAATTTTCTCTAGTGCTAGTTAATCAAATAAATAAATACTTTGAAAATCACATTACTACCATAGTGGAGGAACATATGGAATAAGTTTAACCTAAACCTACTCAAATATACTTTTTCTCCATCAGAACTCCTGTCAATCTCTTGCAATCTATGTTTATTGACTCAATTTCTATTTCTTCTGCAATCTCATGCACTTTGTTCTTTCTGTTTCTCCTCTGTTCTGCAATCTCCTGTACTCTCTTTCTTGAGGTAATGAAAACAACCAGCTTAATTGGTTTATTACATGTGGGCTCCGAACGCCATTTTCTTTTTGTGGTAGGGATATTGCTAATTATTTCATTCGTTTGAAATATGTTTATTTTCACGGTCTCTCTGTTAAATCCCTTTATAGTTTGTTTCTTATCTTCTATCCTCTTAAAGCTACAAATTTTCTTTTTCAAATTTATTTTGCGCAAATATACCCAAGTGCATTTCGTATTCATTGAAATACAGAAACAATGAGAGTTTGCTTTGTATGCTTCTTCTGAACTGTTCCTATTTAGGAACACTGCTGGGATGAAATTTTGAAATCAGTTTCTTTAATGGCGTCTGTTAGATATAAAAGTATTACATCATCTGTATATTTGTTATATATCCTGTATGAAAAAAGTTGTGTCAAGTACAAACTGCTCAACTCCTTGGCACTGTATTTATGTGTGGTCTCCAATAACAATGATTGATTCAGTGCAAAGTCTTCTCCATCATTTGGCATTAGACCAGAATTGGCAAAAAGAAGTGGAAGGTCATTCTCATTCCACAACTGAAGAGATGCTACCCAATACTCTTGCCTAGGCCATTGAAGATCTTTCACTTTTTACCAAATTTGTATGAGCTGTGCTGGCTTTTAAACTTGAGGGATAATACATCCAGCAAATAATTCGACCACACGGTCTCAGCACAAGGGTGTTAAAAAATATCTGCATTTTCGACTGCTGTGTGTGGCCGTTTTCTTAGCACAATTCTCTTCCTCCTTGCCATAGTGTGGAGGTTCTGGGGTGGGGTTCCCAATTGGTTACTGCATCACTCCAAAAATTTTCCTCACTACTCTATCATTGGGTTCAATTGCACTAGGAGCAAGCTCCATTAACTGCAGAAATATGTGTACTATTGGGAGAAATACATGGGAAACTGATGGAAAATGAAATATAAGAGAATATCAAATGGAGGTAAGAAGAGGAGAATATAATACAAATTGTAACAAAGCGCTAAAGTTAAAATGGAATAATTGGCATATAGAATAAAGTACCCTAAAAAAATCAAAAGCTGAAGAGTAGGATGGTGAGGATATAATAAGCAACTCAAGAAAAGTGTATATGGGAGACAAAAATTGTAAAAGGTGGATTTCCTTGTGGCATAAAATAAGTTCTTAGGTCCACATAACATATTTAGCATATTCTAAATATGAAACCTTGTTGCCTTTGAGTGCCAACCTTGTATGGGAGAAAAAGGTTTAGTTATGCTTTCATTGGAGCCATCGAAATATGGCTTCCATTTGTTCTCCAATAAGTTCTAAAGAGAAATGGGGTCATTGAATTTTGATTACATTGTTGTGCACAAACTGCTAGAATACTTGCTACTCCTTGTCAGACACATCATGAAAAATGAAATCTTGAAGCTGGTTACGAGGCATATGTAGAAGACAACGATAATTGTAGTAAAATTGTATTAGGTCTCCATAAAAAAACATATTTGGCATTTTTTGAATGTGAAATCTTATTGTTTTTGAGCACCAATCGTGTATGGGAGAAAAAGGTTATGTTATTTGAGCCATTTGAATATGCCTTTTTTTTTTGGCTCTCCAAGAGGTTCTAGGAGAAATGGGGCAATTGGATTATATGGCATATTATAGATTGTTAGGACCTTAAGGTAGCATATTTGACATTTTCTAAAAATATTAAACCTTGTTTCATCTTTGTATGGGGGAGAAAAGTTGAGTTTTGCCATAAAAAGAGCCATTGTAAAATGGTTTTTGTTTTTCTATCCAAGAGGTTCTAAGAAAAATGGGGCCACTGAATTTTGGTTATCTTATCGCACACGAACTGGTACAATACTTGCTCTGTGATGCTTATTGCCAGCCACACCATGAAAAGTGTAAACTTGAAGTTTAGTATGAGGCATATTTTGAAGACCGTGGTAATTGTAAACGGTGAAGTATTTGTCGTTGTTAGAGGCAAGTGTAATAAAATTTTGTTTTTTATTTGTGTAAAAGTTTGGATATTTTTGTACTATTGTATAGTGCGAAGTTAAGCAAATTTGTTCTTTGTTTGAAATTTTTTGAAGATCATCTTACACTATTCAATTACACGATAAGATTATAAATTATGTCCTACAATGTTTATTATTATTATTATATATATCCATATATATGTATGTATGTATTTAGGTTGTCCTAGGAGTCATATTTAAGAATCTACGTCAGCCTATGTGGTATCGAGTTGTTATTGAAGATTATTGGAGGTATCCCGCTCAAAGTGAATTAGGAGGTTGCCCCCTTGCAGTAACATATTACTATCAAATAATTGCAGAATATTTCCTATTAGATTCATCTTGTGCAAGTTATATCATTACATACGAACTCATCTTGATTTGAGGATCCAAGATAAATTGTTAACGGCATTGTCAAATGTCACAACTCATAATTTGATGCAAAATAGAAGTATGGCAAGGGCAAATGAAAAGGCCAAATTGATAATTCTATTTGGTGTTTCCAGTGAGCTCCAATTAAATTCTTATTGGCACAAGTGCAAAACATGGATGAGATCAACTCCTAATAACATAGAAGCATAAATTGTTTGGGGAATAAATCGGGAAACTGGAGTAGGATTTATTTGAAAAAATGGGAAAAATCGAGAAAAAAATGGATTTACAAAAAAACGTGAAAAATAGAAAAACAGTCAATAACACTTTTTTTAAAATTAAAGGGCATTTCCATAGCATAGATATATAATTTACAGAATATATTATAATGTTTACATAATACATTTATAATTTACAGAATATTTATAGAATACATAATATTTATAAAATACATTACAAAATATTTATAAATACTATAATTTATAATATTTAAAGGATTCTATAAATATTAAATATTATGAATCGAATGTATTTATAAATAGTTTACAAATTATAATATTTAAAGAATTCTATAAATCTTATAATATTATGTATCAAATGTATTTATAAATATTTTACAGAATACCTAATATTTACTGAATTCTATAAATATTATGTATCGAGCAAACCAACGGTCCCGATTGATCCAAGATCATCGACCAAGATTACAAGATAGAACCCTAATTAGGGTTTATTACAAAAGCACAACTAACTATTGAATGATTGGTTGCTTTATTGCTAACATATGGCACAAGGAGGAAGAGCCATTTGAAATACAGGTAAGGTTGACACCTATGTTACCAAATTCTTCCCTGGTAACCCAAAAGTCTGGTCCGGTTCTTGCAAAAGTCTGCCCAAATTTTGTTAGACAAACCCGACACAAATTTTGTTGTTTTTATGGTGAATATGCAAATTTGCGATAGGACCCAGGCCGAATTTGGCCAAAAAAATAGATTTTTTTGACTTTTTAAAAGTTTTTTTGCTCTATTTTAGTCAATCCAACCCTCCACACCCTAAGATAGACCACTAAAAAGGCCAAAAAGGTAAAACATATGTCATTTGGACTAAAACGTTTATATATATGGTGGTGTATTTTGCTATGTTGCTTTACTATTAGCATAGTGGTGTATGAACTTATTTGCTGCATATATATGTGTGTGTGTGTGTGTGTGTGTTTGTACGTACAAACCCAAAATGAATTTGAACCCACCCCCAAAAAAATTTGAACGAATTTCGAACCCGCATCCGAACCCGAATCCGAGCTGGCAACTTAGGTTGACACCTAGCAAGCTAATCCATAGATCCAAACTCCAAGATGCGATTCCCTTTGCTTTGCTCTCTATCCATGAATGCACTGAATTTGACCATGAGCGAATTAAGCTCATCCATTTCTATGCTGGGTAAGGTATCTAGTCGCACTTCTATCATGTCCAAGGCTTCAATGTATTGGCTGCAAATATTTTCCCACTTGTTCTCTTGCCTATGAAAATTGTTTATGTAGATCATAAGGGGAAACATATTATCTAGCTGACCTTCTTGGATAGCTTCCATTTCTTTGAGATACACTTTTTTCACATTCTTCTTCAATTCTTCCAAGTTCAAACCATCTGCATCATTGATTTCTTGTCCAGATAATTCCTCAAGTGACACGAGGATCTTGAGTTATCTTCTTTCAAGTGAATGTTTCATATCCATGCACTCTTCCTTTATCCTATCAAATACTCTTTTCTTTGCTACCAAAGAACAATACCGTCTATTGAAGTCGTATGAGGCTCCTTCATCAATGACATTCTCTTGAACCAATATTTACATAGACATTTCCTTCAACAACTTGAGACAAGGTATTATCTTGTCTTCTACATTCTGGAATTCCTCCCTACTTTCTTTTACTTGATCAATCTCAGTCAAGAGCGTCACTATTCTGTCATAAGTTCGAACATGCTTCTCCAAGAATTGCTTCACTTGTTTTGAAGTGTTCCTAACCCATTTTATTGTTGTTGATTATCTCCATACATGTGTTTTTTTCTTGATCAAACATAGCCCGTGATTCTTCTTGAGTTATATTCAGCATGTTTGGTGGTGAGGGATGCCAAACACCTCCCTAACCAAATCTTCAGTGAGGTAGGCCAAGGTTATTCTGTCGGCGGTCTTGATGGATCTTGTTTGTGGATCGTACCTCTTAGCACATTCAACCATCAACTTACTGCACTAAACTACTGGTGGAAAGCCTGCAACTTGATGAAGTCCACACTTAATTATATTGTTCATTGTGGATGAAGGCATTCTTCTAGGTGTGTCAAACAATTTTTTTCGTATACTGAACAATGTTGAATTGTTTGAGATTGGTATTTCCAACCTTCCATTTAGATGACATCTGGGATTCAAGATAGAACCCTTTAAGCACCTCCTTAACTTGTTCTTTCCTGATTGCAGCCCCATTATTTCTTGGTGTAGACATAGTACCTGTATGAGACTCGTAATTGGTGACATTTAAAGGCAGGCACATTTAAGGAAGAAGAATACACCCCTATTCTGATTTTTATTGATTAATTTTAAGCATTTTAACCTTATAAAATAAAAAAGAAACAAGTTAAGATTGGAAATTTCGTGAAATCTTCCGATAAGATTCCTAAAATCTGATTTTCAAAAACATAAGAATTACCCTTTTTCTATGAAAACTCAAGAAAAATCAGAGGAAAATCTGTGATTTAGAATAGATTATTAGCACTGCAAGCTTGAAGTAGGGTTTAGAAATCGCTATTTTGCAAGTAATTAATGGATTTGATCTTGAAAAGCTCTTTGTTTCTCCCTTCCTTCTGTGACTTTGAACTGATTATTTCTTCCCTTGCTGCGATTTTGAGCTGAGAACTTCTTCTCTCTTCTGCTAACCTGCAAGGCGACTTGTGTTGAAATGAATTTCACTCTCTATCAATGTCCTTTTATAGATGATGAGAGCTTTCCTTGCAAGGGTCAATTTGGTGCTTTGTTTATCTTTTCTCAATATATATACATATGCTTTATTGTTTTTTTCCCAATATACAACTCATCTTTGCTTTTTTCTAGTCAACAATTTCCCTTATGATTGATGTGTTTGTGAAAGCAAGAGGTCGATTGTCATGAAAGCAAACAACTTAAAACTTGCCCAAACTTATCAAGACAATACAAGGTGCGATTTGGCTTTGCTTTGATTTGTTTTTTTCTTGACCTCTTATAAAGTTCGGACCCATGTGTGTTATTTATCTTCCATTGTAAAGTCCCATTTTTTATTAGCTTGGAAAATAAAATATTATTAAATTCCTAAAACTTAAATATCAAAAGTTGGAATTAAATATTAGTTAATTATTATTACCTAAACATTAAATTAAGGTAATATTAATAATTAAAGTGGCTTTAGGAAATAATGATGAATTAATTGAAGTCAATAACCATACCAGATAGCAACTGAATGGAACTGAAAATAATATTATAAAAAGGAAGTCTGGGAATGGATGTGGGCATGGATTTGATTTATATTTTTCTAATATTATTGCTTTGAGGAGTCTCAGATTTACAGTCTTGGGATGGAAGCCTGGGATGACCATTTTTGGCAGTGAGAGATCTGCCCTAGGTGAAAGAGGAAGAATCCTGCAGGTGCTTCAATTGGACTTATAATGGAGATTGGGAATACAAGACACAATAATTACAGAATCACAAAATCGGGAATAGTGGCGTGTATAGAGGTATTTATCAATTTCCAGAATAAAGCTGAATACTGAGTTGATATTGAAATGTCGAATTTTAAGGACGCACCAGTATCATATGGGAAATAAATATTTAATAATCTCTATTGCCGGAAATAAATATTAACTTGAAGAGTATATAAGTATTTGTCGGTTGGAGTTGATTATATTTCCATGGCTGGGCAATTGTGATGGGAAAATAAATAATAAAGTCGATACTTCGGAAATAAGTTTATAATAATGAGTGGTTATAAAATTAAGAGAGCCGATTATTGAAAAGGGCATTTAATAATTCTTTGTAGTGTAAGAAAGCATACTGGAAATATTGTTATTATTCCATCGAGCTTTTTGTTGAGGAATGGCATATGGAAGCCTGTATTTACAAATGAAATCATCCAATGCCAGCGCATAACACTATTAAGTGGATTATATGCCAAGACCTTGAGAATGAGGAGTTACTATGGCCAGGCGGATTCTCCAGTTTGCAACGTAGCAGCAAAATATATTATTGGATGTCTGTGATCTAAAGCAGAATTGCAATGAAGACAGTTTTCAAATCAGAAGTTTGCAATGAAGACAGTTTTCAAATCAGAAGTTTTCTGCATGGCGAACAGTCATTTCTGGCAATTACAACAGTCACACATTTGAATGCTCCACATGTTGGTTCCAGCGTACATTTGGGAAGTGGTGTTATATGGTGAGGGATTGATCTGGACTGCTGTTCTTAACAGAGGCAAGCACACTAATACTGCTGTTCTGATGTGAGTACATGTTCTCTCTGTTTTTCAAAGCTTTATGATTGTTTTGCTTCAATATCCCTGAAAATGTATATCTGTAAACAATACAATCACATACAGTTTACATGCCACTTGTTTGTCAAAATGTCCATATAATAAACAAATCAGTGAAGGAAACAAAGTGTTTGAATAAATGCCTTCTCTATGAACTTGTGATTAGCGATGAAAGAGGGGAAATTTGGGTTCACTAATAGTTAGGGTTATCAAAGTGGTATTAGAGCCAAAGTTCTTGCCAGCTTGTAGGGAAAAACAATCTTAGATCAAATATGGGGTCAGAAGAAAAACTTTGGTTTGTTAAAGCTCTTCAAGAAGCGGGTGACAAGCTTCGTAATCATCAACCAACGAATGCTGTTTTTGACATCTTGAATGAACTGGAAGGATGTTTGTTTATAGTGGAACATTCACCTTCACACTTTCTACATTTTGCTCTCATCCCTATGATGTTTGTTTATAGTGGAACATTCACCTTCACACTTTCTACATTTTGCTCTCATCCCTATGATGTTTTCCTTGAAGCAAGACTGGTTGTTGATGCATTAAGATGCCGTAATCAGATTGATGATTACTCTATGCCTTAGTGAGGTTTTGAGAATTTCAGCACTACATGTACCCTATGATGATGATACCATGAAGAAGATATTGATCTTGATGGTTGATAGTTTTCAGGGTCTTGATGACATCAGTAGCGTTCACACTTCAAGAAGGTTTGCTATACTGAATTTTTTTGCAGAAGTTAAGAGTAAGTAACCTCCTGTCGGATTTGGGATTGCAAGATTTGATTTATGATATGTTTCATCATTTCATGGTAACAATCAGAAGGGCACAGGAAAAAGAGATCATTGCAGCTATGCAAGATATTATGGTTCTAACTATCAATGAGAGTGAAACAATCTCCCAACCTATTTTATCTATGCTATGGGCTGTTTTGAAACAGGAATGTGTAATTTCTTCATCTGCATACACATTGGTTTGCGATGTGTTCAGACGATGTGATGGGAAGCTTAAGTCCCTCTTGAAGGAAGAAGAGCAGAAGAAAGATATTGTTGAAGAGAATAGTTTCTCTCATGATGAATGTGGAATAGAGTTTCAGGGAGTTCACAAAGAAATACAAGGTAAGAGAATTATCTATGATTACAAAGAAGATGAAGTTGAATCCTCGTCTGTTACAAATCAGTGCAATGATGTAATCATAAACTCTGATTTTACTGAGCCAACAAAAGAAGGGTGCTCAAGATTTTATGTGGGTGATTTAGAGGTCAACATTATAAGTATAAAGAAGGGATGAATTATGCTCATAGGGATGAGGATTCTACAGTAACTTCTAGTAAGTCAATTACTTTGGTTGAGGAAAGTGTTCTTACAGATGGAAGCAAATTTAAAGATTCATTGTGTGAAAGTACTAGTCACTTTGATAAGTACAGAACTTTGCCAGGGCAAGATTTGAAAGGTCAATTAGTGGTCACGGGGGAAAGGATTGTGCAAGTGCTGTCAAGAACTGACGACACTCCTAAACAAATTGAAGAGTTTATATAGAATCTTCAAAAGAAGGAAAGGAAGGAAGGAATTACAAATGAAATTTCTAGTGCACAACTACAAGCAATCAAGGAAGCATTAGAAAAGACAAAATTAGATTACTTGCAATTACTCAGGGACATGGACTTTGCTATCAAGTTCGTTGAAGACAGAGAAAAAGAAATTGACGAACTTTGCTTACAATTGAGTATGGCTCACTATTCTTCATACCAAGTAGAAAAGATGACAACTTTGCCAAATGAGAAAGAGGATAATAAGAATTAGAGAAATACAGATGATAGTTGAAAGGATTGATGAAATCCATAGGGAAGAATTGTTATCACATCCAACACAGGATTCAGATCAACAAAATGAAGAGATTGAAGGAATCTAGGAAGAATCAGTGGTAATGGACAAGGAGCCAAGGAAATTGATGGGTCATAGTGAACATGTAGAAATAACTCTTTTGCAGTGCAGCGTGTGGATGGAGAAAGATGAGCATGCTAAGATGATAGCTGGAAGGCATAGATACATAGGTTTTCAAACAAAAACAGAAATGAGTGCTCAAATTGAGCTTTGTGATCGTCAAAGTACATCAAAAGTTAAACAACCAGATTTACATAATCAACATGGATAGATATTTCCACAAACAGTGTCAGTGATTTTGGTGGATGTTGTGCTACAGGTAGCGAATTCTTATGAGTTTTCCAGATTTCCTTCTTAGAAGGATATGATGATTTATAAGGATGACATAAAAAAATTAACTTCACCATACTTAGATTTTTTGAGTATAAGCGGTTGCACAAATTGGTGTGATTTCTCTTATAATTTCAGGCTATGGACAATTGATGAAGCACTCACTGATGAAGCTTCGATGAATGATGCTTCTCCTTTCCTCTTGATGATTGATGCTGAGGATGATGTTCAGAATTGGGATCCTGGGGTTTGCATGATTGGTAGAGTACTTTACATTGAAGCAATTTTTAGATATATCAGAGTGGCGCAGCGGATTTTGGCTAAAGAATTCATGAGATTGGTTTGGGACCCAAGTGTTTTGGTACAGATGATAGTTGATTCAGCATTTAGAAATCTGATTGCTTGAGGACAAGCAATTTCGGGATCGGAGGACTTGTAATGTCCCATTTTTTATTAGCTTGGAAAATAAAATATTATTGAATTCCTAAAACTTAAATATTTCAAAAGTGGCAATTAAATATTAATTAATTATTATTATTACCTAAATATTAAATTAAGGTAATATTAATAATTAAAGTGACTTTAGGAAATAATGATCAATTAATTGAAGTCACTAACCATACCGTATAGCAACTGAATGGAACTGAAAATAATATTATAAAAAGGAAGTCTGGGAATGGATGTGGGCATGGATTTGATTTATATTTTTCTAATTTTATTGCTTTGAGGAGTCCCAGATTTACAGTCTCGGGATGGAAGCCTGGGATGACCATTTTCGACAGTGAGAGATCTGCCCTAGTGGAAGAGGAAGAATCCTGCAGGGGCTTCAATTGGACTTATAATGGAGATTGGGAATACCAGACACAGAATAATTATAGAATCACAAAATTGGGAATAGTGGCGTGTATAGAGGTATTTATCAATTTCCAGAATAAAGTTGAAGACTGAGTTGATGTTCAAATGTTGTATTTTAAGGACGCATCAGTATCATATGGGAAATAAATATTTAATAAACTCTATTGAGGTATTTATCAATTTCCAGAATAAAGTTGAAAACTGAGTTGATGTTCAAATGTTGTATTTTAAGGACGCATCAGTATCATATGGGAAATAAATATTTAATAAACTCTATTGCCGGAAATAAATATTAATTTGAAGAGTATATAAGTATTTGTCAGTTGGAGTTGATTATATTTCCATGGCTGGGCAATTGTGATGGGAAAATAAATAATAAAGTCGAAACTTCGGAAATAAGTTTATAATAATGAGTGGTTATAAAATTAAGAGAGCCGATTATTGAAAAGGGCATTTAATAATTCTTTGTAGCGTAAGAAAGCATACTGGAAATATTTTTATTATTCCATCGAGCTTTTTGTTGACGAACGACATATGGAAGCCTGTATATACAAATGAAATCATCCAATGCCAGCGCACAACACTATTAAGTGGATTATATGCCAAGACCTTGAGAATGAGGAGTTACTATGACCAGGCGGATTCTCCAGTTTGCAACGTAGCAGAGAAATATATTATTGGATGTCTGTGATCTAAATTAGAATTGCAATGAAGACAGTTTTCAAATCAGAAGTTTGCAATGAAGACAGTTTTCAAATCAGAAGTTTTCTGCATGGCAAAGAGTCATTTCTGGCAATGACAACAGTCACACATTTGAATGCTCCACATGTTGGTTCCAGCGTACATTTGGGATCTGGACTGCTGTTCGTAACAGAGGCAAGCACACTAATACTGCTGTTCTGATGTGAGTACATGTTCTCTCCGTTCTTCAAAGCTTTATGATTGTTTTGATTCAATATCCCTGAAAATGTAACTCTGTAAACAATACAATCACATACAGTTTACATGCCACTTGTTTGTCAAAATGTCCATATAATAAACAAATCAGTGAAGGAAACAAAGTGTTTGAATAAACGCCTTCTCTATGAACTTGTGATTAGCACTGAAAGAGGTGAAATTTGGGTTCACTAATAGTTAGGGTTATTAAATCCATCTTTCTCGTATTAACTTTCAACACTTATTTTTAAGCATTTGTTGAGGAAATCACTGTTTGGTACCTCTTCAATTTCTTGCATTGATTTTCAACACTCGCGGTTTTTGAAAACTTGTTGAGGAATTCATTCTTTCGTAATATGTCAATTTAACCAGTTGACCAATTCAAAATTCGTTTGAGGAAGCTCTACTTATCTATTTCGACCATTTGCCCAGCCTCTAATGCTGACGTTTCTTTGAAAACAAATTAATTTCTAGAAAGAAATCAAAAAGCAATAAAGCAACTTTCTATAAATAGACGTTCTCAAAGCGATCTAGAAATGTTAAAAATAACACTTTCTAAAAATAGAAAAAGGAAAAAAACACTTTGAAAAAGCGAATTTCTAAAAATAGAACGTTGTCAGAATTGGTTCTTGAAAATTGCATTCTTTCTCCCTTGACCCCTCTGAACCCATTTGTAGCATCAGAATATTCATCCAACCAAGTTGGCACTAAGTTGAAGACCAACACTTGGCCCTAGCACTGGGAGGGTGCCTTGTCCACTCTTCTTTGAAACATTGAAGTACCGTCTTGACAACATCCCTAGCACTGATTGAAAACCCACGACTCAACCCATTTCTAGAGGTAAGAGACTGGAGACTAACACTAAGACCCCTAAACACTAACCTAAAAATGAAAAATGGGGGTCCCCATTTTCTATGTGGCGATATGTGAAAACTGACAACACTACTTATTTTACATTGGGCCTGTTGGTGCTCAAATCGACAAATTGGATTTCCTATGGACTTGCCAATCCAATGTTGGGAAAACCGAGTGATTTGGCCAACTAACAAGTCACAACCAAGGCAAGGTTGGAACTTCTGCAATTCTGGCTCTGCAAAACCAAGGCTGGTAGGCCTATACCTTGACTTATCCTTCAAGTTACAAGGCTTTTTATAGCAGATAAGAAACACTTCAATCTTCTCTCTCAAGTTTGGCAAGGAAATTGAAAGAAATCTAACTGAAAGCAATATATCATGAACTGTAAACTAAAATACTTTAAGTAATTGAAAGAATGTTTAGTAAATGTGTATGTAATTTGAAATGAATAGATAGATAAGATAGCACAAAAC
>MU223174.1:3881701-3893228 GCA_018584345.1 Thuja plicata | reverse complement strand
CCCAAAATAATACTTTCAATTTCAATTCCAATTTTCAATTCCAATAACAGGTCTGAGAAGGAATTGTGGAATGCTCAAAATGACCCAAAATTAGAATTCACATAACCCTATTCCAATTTTTAATTTTAGAACCAAACAGGGAATTGAACATTTTGGGAATTCGGAAATGCCAATTCCCGTTCAATTCCAATTCCACCCCTCAACCAAACGGGCCCTAAGTTATTTGTTTTCACCTCCTCTTTTATGCCATGTCATTAACAAAAGAATTACAACCATCACAAACTTCACTTAAGAACCCTACTATTATAGTGAATGCCTCTTATGCTGCTTGCCACTCTATGTTTAGTGGTTTGTGTCTGGCTTCTCACTCATTATTGTATCATTCCTTGTATGACTTTTTGGATCTCCTATCAAAAGGTAAAAAGAAGTTAATGCCAATCTAGTTCTGGGTGCTGCTGAAACTAGGCACATAATCACATCTCACCTTTAGATGTATTAATTACTAGCCGCTTAATCCCTTATGCTTCCCACACAACATAAGTAAACAAGCTTTCACTATGAATAGGTTATACCTATGATCCTGCATAAAACCATGCATATACCATATGCAGTGGACATTAACCCTATTTTTTTCAAGAGGTTTTGCAAGTTCCTTGATTGTCAGATAATTTTCTGTTTTTACTGTGCAATGTAAATTTGTTTGATAAGGAGGTTGGCTCAGGTTTAAAGGATTCTTTTTTTCCATCATTGTGTTATGGAAAGTTGGATGCAGTTTATTTGATTGCTATATAGAAACAATTTCAAAATTTGTTTTATTTATTTCCTACACTTCTTTATGGACCATTAGAATGATGTAATCTGGGATTCAAAATGCCAGATTAGTATTTCTTTTAGATTTTTAATTTTTTCCTTACAGTTGGGTGTTGACATATAAAAGGTTTACATTGTAGGGGTCAATCAAGTGATTGGAAGACAATATTGTATGACTTATTTTAGAGTTGGAAATGCAGGTCCAGAAAAAAATTCCTTACTTCAGTTCAAGCCTCCTGAAGAGAAGATTTTTGAAGCAAAAATAACTGATGTTTTTCATTATGGTTATACTATTGAATCCAATATTGATGGGAAGCCATTACGAGGTCTATTGTTCTCGTATAAGCCAGGATTTGCTCATGCTGTTCATGCTTATCTCACCAGGTGAAATTGCTAATTCTGCCTTATGCTTTGTGTTACATACATCTGAAATTTAAGATATTCTTGTGAATATACTTGAATGATATGTCATTCATACTGTTAGTGTTATTTTAGCATAGCTCTGATTTTAGATTTCTCATGTACATGTTTTGCAAATAAATTCTAACTTAATTATCATTTTTAGGAAACAACTTGCCTCAGAAGCTAGTGCTGTGAAATCGAGTGAAACACGAAAGCCTAAATTAAAGATTGCTCGTGCTGTTAAGCAGTCTGTGAGGAGAGCAGATGGACAAGCACATGCAGTTACAGATGTAGAATCTACGGCAAAAGGGAATCTTGTGGAGCCACTTGTCTCGCCATCAAATCGACCTGTGGCTTCATCAGATATGTACCAGCAATACATGGTTAGCTTGCCTTGCCTCTAGGTTCTTTCCAACTATATTGATTTCTGAGAATCTCCATAATTTAAACTATATGCTGTTATGTGTCATGTTCATTTATAATGTCAATGAAGGCAATTCACCTTATGACAATGTAAACAAAACAAGTTTTTATTGTTTGAATTGTATTACTCATGTTAGTAAGAAAAAAGATATGGGGGAGATGAAAAAATCTGTGGAATACACTATCTTTCTTTAGTTATTAACATGTTAATTATGAGGGTGAGAAACTGCCTTCTCCACTTACAACATGCAGGAATACCACTCTGTTTATGCTTGAATGCCTCCTTGCTCCTCTTGCATGCAATCCTACCTCCTTGTTGCTCACAGACCTCCACCTCTCTATTTTCATGGATGCTGCATCTGTGATCTCCTCCTGTAGGACATCCTTCTTTTTGCTCCACATCTCTTCCTATAGCATCACTTGCAGGCCTATCACATTTTCTGTCAACTAAAGTCAGACTACTGCTTCAGCATGAGATTCCAATGCTAATATGTTCTTTGGGAGGACAGAAATGTGGCCTCCAACATGAAATCCAAGAGGTCCTAACACTTGACCACAACCTTTTGTCAACTGTGGAATACAACATTGCTAAAAATTCTAAAAGAAATTTTGAGAGAAAAGTTTAGACAATTTTTTATAAGAAAATATCTTAGTGTGAATACTTTCCATCATTTAGCTTTTTTTATTATTGGGTTGTCCCCAATGTTTAACCATGGCAAATTTTAAACTTTTGTTCTCTGCAAATTACCATGCTACACAAATGGCTTTCTTGAAAAATGTTTCAGTATTCTATGTCATTTATGAAGTTTTCTTGTCATCTTGCCTTTATCAAGTTGAAAATGTCATTGCCAATTAATTTCACTGGAAAGCATGCTCAATCATTTTGAGTTGTTGAAATCATCTGTCAAGTCAAATTTTAGTGTTAATTTGTTAAACTATTGGTCTTGGTTGCAAGTAATCTGGAGTCAACTTTAGTCATTTTTCAGTGTCATAAAACACCAGAGTTGAGTCGTAAATGATTTCAGTTTGGCAATCCTGTTTATCAATTTTTAAATATCCGTTTGGATCACTACCGTCAGATATTTATAGCCACAATGGCTCACAAGCTTCCCACACAAATATGTGTTCTCCTTTGGGAATTTGATAATTGGTTTACAGCAGCATTAAAAGTCAGATAATGCATGAGGAAAGCAATACTGGTTGATAGGCAGGTGTAGTTGCAAGAATATAATGCAATTTGCAATTCACTAAATCACAATTGGCACTTTGCGGTGTCACATGGTCAGTAGTCAATTTCCAAGTTTGATTTTATTAAATTTGGCAAAATATTAAAATACATTATCAGTCAAATTGTTCGTTGCGAATCCAGATGCAATATTAATTTAGCAGAAGAGTTTAAGGGTTCCAAGTGAAGTAATTGCAATAAGTTTGGAAGTATTAAGTAAATTTGCAAGTTTAAATATGTCCATTTAATGAATCAAATTGCAAGTTACTGATTCAATATTCAATTTTACACGGAAAAGTTGTGAGCTACACCAGGTTTCCATCTTGCAAAATAAAGGATATAGTTAAAAGATTTATTTTTATATATTGTTATGTTGGGGCCAGTTAGCATATTTACAACATATATGCTTGTTAAAGTTGCAAACTGCAGAGGTATTTCCATCTCCTGTGACTCCGTAATGTTCATGCACTAAAGGCAAAACTGAAGGGGCAGACTTAAGTGCAGTCATACAAAAGGTTCCAAAATTTTAAAAGTTTCAACCTCCTGCATTCCCATAAGTCATATGGATAAAAACTAATTTTTGTCTTTATTATGTAGAAGGGCTTGCTTGATGCATCTGAGCAGGACTTACAGACTCATCTTGTGCTCCCACTTCTTGTTCCTGGCCTGCCATCTTCACAAACGCTATGGTAAATGTAAAAGCCTTCCAGATTTATACTTTGTAAATGTACCATTTCAAAAAAATTACAATAAAATATAACAAAAATAAAATAAATAATGATAAAATATAATACAATATAATTACAAGTTACGTTTAATGAAAGGTCAAGAGGCATGCAATGAAGAGTTGTGACTTCCTCAACATAAGATATAAAAAAGAGGAGTTCGTTTGAAAGGGGATATGGATGAAGGAAGAAAAGAATGGAAAGATGTGAATCAAGAAAGAATTAATAGAAGGGAAAAGAGGAATAAAAAGAAAATAAGAAATTGACTCCTTCAAAAAGCAAAAATGATGAAGGGTTGTGACTCTTCCAAAGTGTGGTAATAATGGAAAGTTTTGACTCTTTTAAAAGACAACAATCATGAAGGGTTGTGACACTTCCAAAGGGTGGTAATTGTGAAAGTTTGTGACTCTCTCAAAGGGCAGCAATGGTGAAGGGTTGTGACTTTTTCGGAGGGTGGTAATTTGGGAAGGTTGTGACCATTGTAAAGGGACATGATGAAGAGGTGTAACTGTCCCTCACATTGGAAGATATAAAGGGGGCGAGGTTTCATTCGAGGAGGACATCTAAGGGAGATCAATTTGGGGAACAATATATTATTCTTAAATGCAACAATGAAAAGTGGTGAATCAATTCATTTAAAAGGTGGTAAGTTGTAGTGTCCCCTCCTTAGGCAGTTTGGTTACCAGTGGAGGTTGGCCTATTACACAGTTCCCGTATTCCAACAAAGTGCATAGGGGAAACTTCCTACATATGATAAATGAGGGTAAACTCTTTGGGGTGTGTCCCGCTTCCACTCTACCCCCTATTGTTCTGCAACAATTTGTTGACAAAACCATCCTATTTGGTACTGTTTCGATGCTTGAAGCTAGAGCTTGGAAATGCTTCCTTAGCCAATATGCCTTTGTGTCAGGACAAACCATCGATTATATTAAAAGCAAAATCTATTTCTTCAACACCGTTGAGAACCTACTAAACAAAATCAGGAATAGTCTTGGCTGTCAATTTGCAAATCTACTTGATACTTATCTTGGGCTGCCGCTTACAGTCAAAGGTCTCTAACACCTTTTGGAACTCCATACTTGAGAGAACACGACGTAAGTTGGCTGGATGGAAAGGAAAACTTCTAAGTAGTGCTGGTAAATTACAACTCCTAAAGACTTCTTTGTAAGGGATCCTTGTTTACTTTCTCTCTTTCGAATCTCTAATTCTATTGTTGAAAATCTTGAGAGAATTTTGTGAAATTTCCTATGGTTAGGTTTGGAGGGAAAGAAGCAGATGACATTGGTCAATTGCTAGCCAAAGATAATCGGAGGATTGGGCATCAGAAAACTCTCTCACCTTAATAAAGCCCTTATCGCGAAGGTTGGATGGAATCTTACCAAGCACAATGCCACTTGGTGTGACATCATGTTTGCAAAATACTTGAACAAGGAAATGTTCTACCACGTCCTTACCATGCAGGGGCTCCCTAGTGGGTCTAGAATATGGAATGGTATTCTTAAATGCAGGAATCTGCTACAACTAGGATTTAAATGACAGATTGGTGATGGCCAAATGATTTTTTTTAGGATGATACTTGGTTGGACGATACACCCTTGTCCTCTCAACCAACTTTTCATGATCTCAGTGAGGTTGCTAAATGCTTCTTTGGAGTTTGGGTGGCTGACTATCTTGATCATTCTAAATCTTGGAAAAACAATCTCGCTTTGCTGTCAGGATTTACAACGGATGCCTCTTGCCTTGGATTTGCAAAAGAGAATTAAGTAGGAGAGGATCACGATGTTCCCTAGAGATGATAGTTTTTTCTAGAAAAGGAATGCCAGTGTCGAATTCACGGTGAAATCTGCCTATCTTCTGCTTCTCTACGAGGGTAATAATGACAACTTGTGGAAAAGAGTCTAAAACTCCCAACTTATTCCTAAGGTTAAGCTGTTTTGGTGGACGGTTATGCACAACAAAATCCTTACATAGGACAACCTATCTAAGCGTGGATTTCAGCTGCCAAATCAGTGTGTCCTCTGCAAACATAACGAGGAATCTGTTGATCATTTGTTTATACATTGTCCTTTCATGCGTGACCTGTGGAAAAAAGTACAATTGTTCCAAATTGACTGGGTTATGAATGAGGATGTCCAACAACTTGCCTTTAATTGGGATGGGACTTCTTTCAATCCCTTATTAGACAACTTTGGTGGCAAACCCCTTTGCACCTGTGTTGGGCAATTTGGAAGGAGAGAAACAACAAAATCTTTAGGGGCGTGGAATGCTTGGTTGATGTTGTTTTCTTTATTTTCCACAAAATGTTGTTAGAGAACTTGGTTGTCACCACATGGCCTTGCCCTTCCCTCCCTCCCTCTCACTTTGATTCTTATGGGATGTTTGACTTTTCGAAAATATTAAAAAGGGAAAACACAAAATGGACCCCTCTTATGCATGGCTGATCCAAGCTCAACTTTGATGGTACTGCGAAGCACTCTCAGGGTATGGATGTTGTTGGAGGGGTCATCAAATTGAACACTGGGAGTCTGGTGGCAACCTATAGTGGTGCACTGCGAAAAAAAAAAGAATAATCAAGCAGAAGGAATGGGCCTCGTTTGGGAGCTCAAGGTAGTGCACTTTATGGGTATTAGAACTCGTTCAATTGAAGGTGATTCCAAGCTCATTATCGATGTTGTTAAAGGATTGTCCAAGGCCAACTGGCCAATTGAGGGAATTCTGGGAGATGTTCGCAAGCTTTTGTTGGGTTTTGATTCCTTTGTTATTAACCATGTTTATAGGGAAGGTAATCTGGTAGTGTACTCTCTTGCTGCTAATGGTGACAATTGGGAGGGACTGACTTGTTGGAGAAATCTTCTCTCTTCCACCAAACATACAAACTCTCTTGAAGGGAGAGTGTTCAACTTCCAATGGAGATGATGTGTATTAGTCTGTACTGGTTGAGGTGCTTTCTTTGTACCATCCAGCCTTGGGTTTTCCATAACTCTAACCAGTACTGTACTGAGCGGGAGTGTCGGTCTAGTGAAAATATTTTGAATGTGAATATGGGGTTGATGATGTGGCATGGCGGTGTAGGATTACGAAATGCCTCGTTCAATGTGACATTAATGAGCATCTAAGGAGTACTATTCTGTCTAGGTGGCCCCTAGATAATCATGAAAATTACAATAATTTGAAGGAGGCCCCTATGATGAGATGACAGTACGCAAGGGGCACAAATGGTCACATATGCATTTATCTTGGCCCCTCTTGTAAAGGGGTGTACTTTGTACACTGTGTTGAAAATATTCTCGCTTGTGGGAAATTGTAGCTCGCATGAGCTTAATTTATGGGGAGGTTGGTTTAATGATAATACCCAACCAGACAGACAAGTATTTTGCTTGCTTTTTCACTCTGTGATAATAGCAAGTTTCCCTAACCGTATCAAGGGTTACAACTTTTTCCTCAAAGTAAGTTACCCTGTGTATTCTGTTATAGTGATGGGTGGGGACCAGGTCCACATTGAGCATGGAAAGCCGAACGATTTCAAGAATGACCTCACTATGTGACATATTTGCAGGGAAGGAGGGTTTCTAATTATATCGAATCCATTAATGGATTTGATGAGGGTTTGTCTAGCCATTTTGCTAGTGCCAGGGAAGATAGGAGAGTTATTGTTGGGGGTATCTCCTTTGAAATCAGTGAGGAGGTCATTGGTGAAGGCTACTAGCCTATCTACTGAAGGAAAGAAATGGAAGAAGTCCAGTCAGGTGGTCGATAATGATAGCTTGAACAGGTTATTTAAAGGAAGTGAGGCTCCGCTCAAGATGCAGGGTGGATACGATAGAGCTCAGCTTCCACCACCTTGAGACCAGGTTTTTTTGATGCTATTGAAGTACTTCACACTTGAAGGGAGCTTTAAAGTCTATTATTTTTACCATATGCCCCTTAACCATTTTAGGAATCATGAAATCATCTCGTTTCCTTTTTTCTTTTAAATATTCTTGAGAGTTCTGTGCTTGATGCCAAAGATAGTGCCCACTCTCAGAGTAAGAAACCTTGCATCAAGGTCTCATTTTTAGGTTATACCATTTCCACCTGGCTCTTTTCCCTCCTAAACCCATTGTTGTCTATGAGGCCTCTGTCTCACAGCCCCCTGCCTACTAGCATCATTGATATGCCAGGGGAAAGTAAAAAGAAAAGGCATCTGACACCCGGGAGCCCTTGAAATTACCTCTCGTCCTGCCACCACAGGCATCATGAATTTTGTTACCCCTACTCCTGATGCTTGCATGAAAGGTAAAGGTTCCACGCCGTCCACCTCCAAAAGGAAAGGGAAAAATGCCCCCCCGACAAAGAAAACTAAATTCTATGTTGAGGAGGTGAACAATGAAGATGATGAAGTGGAAGAGGAAAATAGTACCCCTTGTAGATCCAATAGATTGGCCACCAGGTCTGCAAAGAAAGGAAAAAAAAGTGCTGGTTGATTATGACTCAGAGGACAACACTGAACATGGGAATCATAAAATTGTAAGAGAAAGTGAGAAGAACAAGACTACGGAGTGTGAGGACAACGAAGTTGATGCTATTGGTAGCTCAAACAAGTCTACCCCTAACAACTCTACCCACATATTTGACAGTGCGAAGAAGGGGCCCATGGATCCTACTAAAGGTATGCTACCAAAGGAGGATAATCCTATTCTGGTCAACTCCATTTCGGCTCCTACGCCGTATTTGGCTAGCTTGCAGAGTGAGATGGACAATCTGAAGAACAAATTAAGTGAAATCGAACAAAAAATGGAGAGCATACCTGGGTTTAGCCTGCGGGTGATGCACAACTTTGCAACTTCTCTATGCTTGTTGCAACTTAAAATTCTTGGCACAAATGGGCAGGATGAAGTTAATTACATGGATTTTTTTTAATTCCTCACAGAAGATTGGAGACATGTGTTGTACCAGTTGGGGTGCGACATTAAACACTCCAATAATGCTTAAATACTAGTTGGTCGGGGATGTGACCCCTTACCTCTTTGGGGTTTTTGAGAATACTTCACTTGTTGGCCTAGTTGCCTTCCTGGACTTTAGTTTGTTTTTCTATGCTTTCGGATGTAGAAGTTTAGAATTTTGGTTATTTATGTTAGGAATGGTACTACCTTGTACTATAGTGGTAATTTTGAAGATTATAGGCTGCTTGACTCTGGTCTATGGTTAGATAGTTATTTCCTTTACTAGTTATGTTCTAGGATGGTTTTGGTGTTTATTTTTTGTTAGTGTGTTGTGTTTGTATGCCCTCGGGATGTGGTTTTGTAAGGGTCAACACCCTAGTTTTGTTGCTGATTAATATCAAAAACATTGATTTTGTTTGTATAAATTTCAATCAAGCTATGATTTGAAGTAGCATCAAAATATGATGTGGGCTTTCTTATTTTTCAGTATAAGAATGAAGCTTTCTTTACAAAATATTGTGACTAAAAGAAAATCTTCATATTCATATAAGTATTCATTTTCTAGAATTCTCCGAAGTTCCTTTTATTATATATACTCAACAAACAATTATATACAAAGTTGGCATGATATACACATACGTGAAGTGATATTTACATGTATATACCAAACAACTTTATATATGTTGATTTTGGAGACTGAATTGCATGAATTATTTAATTTAAGTTTGAGTAGAGTTTTAAATATCTAGCAATTTGATTAATCGTAAGAACTTATATGTCATAATGACAAGCCTAAAATGATTATAATGATTATTGTAGGGTTCTTTGTTTTCTCCAAAATAAATAAGGAAAAACTTTGTTACCTTGCTCTTTTAGATCATATCGCAACAAAAATATAAGGCAGCTTTATTACGGTCTTCTTTCGTTTCATATTGCAACAATTTGAATATTTGAAATTTATACAAACAAAATCAATGTTAAAAAAGAAATAGTATCAATCAAGCTATAGAATATATTCAATGTAGAAAGAGAGGAATTTTGTTTTTGTAATCGCCTATCTCCCACACTACTTCCCGACTCTGCAACACTTCAGGACTTTGCAACACGTTCGACCCAACTTTCCCAGTTGTATCTTTGGCATTGCACGTCAATTTCGTAGAGAATCACGTCATGTTTTGCGTCGCTTTTAGGGTTTTTGCTAGTTTCAAACAATTTTTTGCCGATTAACCGTCACTTTTTGCTGATTAATTGCTTCATGAATTGCAAAAAAAGCGTTGAAAGTCGTTGACCAAGAAATCCAGATTTTTGGGGGAATAAATCACTGCATATGTCGACTCCTAATTAATCATGTATAATCATATTTCTTTGCCATTTTCTGCTTCTATGCTATTATTATATATTAATAGTCAATAATTTTTAAATTTTGGAACTACTTTATAATATTAATTATAAATTTTTAAACTATAGGGATTTGTTGCTTCTCTGTTAAAGGGCCCTTTGTAAGTTATAATTTTAAAATAAGTGTATATATTAATTATATATTTGTCTTTTATCTCATCAGAATCAATGGGGCGAGGTGTGCAGAGAGCTCGGGTCGTATTGAAATTGCGATTTAGAACAAATTCATTAGCTGCTTCAACACTATCTCACATGCTCCCCACAATTTAGGATGATTGAGGCCCTTTGAAATTTCATTGATGAGCGCCATTGCTCCTCCCACTCCTTTGTCTAGGGTTTATTAGAGGTTAGAAAGAAACTGAAGGGACAAAATTACAAATCTTTTCAACGTGGATTCCGCATTGACTTTGCTTCCGTTCTAGAATCAACCCTATTTTTGAGTGATTTGTCAATTTCGTGAGTTTTTTGTAGGATTTCGTGGGTTTTTGCAATGTTTTTTTACTTTTTTTTGCCATTTTTAGGGATTTTAATACGATTTTAATGCGCTTTAAATGCATAATGGTCATTTGTAATATCCCCCTCTACTAATGAAATTTAATATTAAGTCATAATAGAATTAAAAAATAAATAAGTGATTAATGTTATTAGTAAAATAATGAAAATTAGTAAATATCAATTATATATATATATAATGAATATTCTATTAGTCAATAATATTAACAATAACGTTATTAATAAATTTTGTACATTATTAATAATAATATTATTAAATAAATATTGGACATATAAATATATACTAATTATATTGTTAATATTGATACTGTTGGTACTCTTAAATTTGGAACAAATTTGGAATGACCATGTTAAATTTTTCAGAAAAGCAAAGTCAGTACCCTTGAAAAAATTGTGTGAGAAGGCTTAGTTAGAGTGCTTGTAAAAGGTGCCCGGATGATTTTTATGAGATACAAATTTGGAAGAGGCTTTAATGCCTTTCATTTGATGTATGCAGTGGGTCCCAGCTCCTGAGTTTCAGTTCTGACATGTTTAGGGAGTAGTCATTTTGAGGGGGTCACCTAAATTTGCATGATACTTAATTATCAATTTGCTGTCCGGAGCCTACTTTGCTTCTGAGTATCTTACACCCTGTTGAGTTTCATTGTTCGCCACTTTGGGAATGTTTAGCATGCATATCAGAGAGCTTATGTTTTAGACCTCAGGTCATTCCGAATCCGTTTGATAAGTTTTCATACTTCCCAAAGTTGGTTGTTCATGAACTGTCTCCATTTTTGTCCTGTCTAGAAATCTGAATAGCCCATTTTGACATGTTACAACTTTTGACCAATTCATCCAATTGAGAAAATTCATTTTGCACTGTGTTACAGTGGTCACACACTCCATATGCTCCAGTCTGCAGATCTTTACGAAATCAGATGATAAGTTTTCAAGAACCATTCTGACAGTGATTAAGTCTGATTTCCTGTGTTTTCAAATTCAAAATTACTAAGTGACCCACTTTGAGCTTTTGAAAGTCTATACTCGGGTGAACATTTTGGATAATTGAAGGTTGACCTGCATTATAGACCTAGGAATGAACTCCTTTGAAGATTCCCAAGCCTTGACCA
>MU223174.1:3856312-3877518 GCA_018584345.1 Thuja plicata | reverse complement strand
CTGTCAAGCTCTGTTTCAGAATTGTTTCCAGTCATCTGAAGAGTGGTATCTTGTTGATATAATCAGAAATATAATGACATAACAGTGAAGACTCAATCCACCATTTGAGGTTTACTTGAAATATAGTAAACTATCTAGGTAATACCTACCTGAGTATGTGGAGCTCAAAAACGAAGAAGGATATTATTCAATCCTTAACAATTAGCCTTTCTCTTGTCATAAAGGAGTTTTCATTCAAGTATAATCAGTATACTGTCATTCTAAGGTTGAGGTACAAGAAAAAGTGCTAACAGATACATTATTGATTGAGCAAATATATAAACAAATACTATCCTTCACGAATGAATGCATTACGGAGTAAAAACATATCATGGCTAGACGTGGCTAAGAGTGATCACGGAAATTAGTATACAATAGCTATCATCGCCGTTTGATGGAAGATTATAGTTGTGTAATTAAGACATGAACAACGTCAATGGTATGGATGAAAGGTAGACTCTTGATATTATTCACACCGCTAATAAGAAGATACGACTTGAAGGCAAAACTATATTATCGTTGCACAATAACTTGCAGAAAGAACATCGACTATATATATATATATACATATATATATATATGCCATAGACGTCTGGTTACACAAACGACATATTCAATTAAGATGCAGTATCCTAGCACACTGCCAACAGATATATATATATATATATATATATATATATATATATATATATATCAATCATCGTATTCCTATTCCCTAGAAATCAGACATATATTGTGATCTTTAGCGCGTAGATAAGAAACTAAGTCTACACGTCAGTAGTTATGTGGTGACTCCGCAGATTGGCAGATCATCACAAAGATAAGAATATAATTACAAAGGCATGTATATTGAGAAGAGTTATGGAATCCTCCAGTAATATTGGAGCAATCGCAACTCTCGCTATTCATCGAGTATAATCGCGTGAGAGGAATCTGAAGATTATCTGGTATAATTGTTAGAGAAAATAGGTGTGATCACCAAGGAATAATGATTAGGAAACCAAAAGGTACAATTGGTTAAGAACAATGAAGAAATGGAACTCCTCATACTTGTATCTCATCATTGCATATTTAAGATGACTTCTATATGACTCGAAGAGGGGGGAGGGGGAAGAATCAGAGGTTACAGAATATATTGGTGTTCATTGTAAGGAACAGAACAGAACAGAAAGGAAATAAATTATATTTATTGCTGGAAAACGTCATGAGACAGCAAATTAGCATGCTGTAACTTATCCATGAAATAATACTGATCCACAGAATATGATTGGAAATAAGGAATCTATATATATATATATATATATATTGGTAATAGTGAAATCATAGATATATATAATAATGAATCAGAAATATATATATGAACTAATATACACAACATTTATATATTTAATAACAAAATCAGAATCTTTTATATAAATATATATGTTGACACTCAGTCTTATTACTATTTTTAAACTGAGAACGAAAGACATAGATGTTACCAAGGAGGGGCTTGTATAAATCCAAGCAATGGATCTTATCCCAATAGAGGGTAGGGGTCAGTGTTCCGTACGCCTTCGTGATACAGATTTGGACCTGTAAACTTTGAGGGAGTCCATTTGCTGGTCTCTAGGCAACTTGGATAACATTACACCTTCCAACCTTAAACCAAATAATAGTATGTAATTATTGTTATATTCCTAGAACTGATAATGATAATCATGTCCAACCTAACCAGGGGACATTACATCATTGAAAATTGGCTCAACGATTTTTTCATGAATCGGGATTTTTTAATGGTAAAAATCGGCTGGCTCCAGGATTCAGGATTAATCGGGTATAATCGGGATTTTTGCAGATTTCTGCTTGTAACTCTATACAACCCTATTTTGGTTACAAGGGAGAATTGTAGGATATACCAAAGGATCAATCTCTAGGGGAGCTGAGTGATCTTCTAAGTGAAAAGGCACACATTTAATAACCGACCGTATTAGTGTAAATGTTTGTAACTTTGTTGTTCTCATAGATTATTTCAAAAGCTGCTGGCAGCAGCAAAAGTGGGGAAATAATGACAATTAGCTACAAAACAAGAAAAAAATTGAAACCTCGTGTATTGGTGACATTGGTTGAGGCAGAAAAGTAATGTTATTCCACCTCAAGCTTCTCAAAAATCATAGACCCCTATACTTTCTCAAAGTGCAACTCCTTTGATTCTTTCAAATGTGCAACCAAATGTCTCCATTGACATTCCTAACTCCCATATGCTGATTGAAACACCAACCAACAATATATTTCTACTTTGAATGCCTCTATATTTCCTTCCACTTATGAGAGTAAGGGATCTACCCAATTGTATGTGCAACAAATTCCTGTAACTTGCTAAAATAACTTACAAGAAAAGTAAACAAATTTAAACACTTTCTGAAAATATGAACTAATTATTGAGCGTTTTTTTTGCAAGGAAAGTACTGAAAGATACTTCTACGATTTCCACAACATGATTTAGAGCATCAATATATAACATTGCAAGAATTAAATAACATTGCAAGAATATGAATCAAGTCTATACACTATCTCTATCTCTAGCATTAATCATTATGCATTTAAAGAACCAAAGAAGAGTTTAGGGACCTATTGAAGTTTGGATCAAATCTTGAATTCTCATAAGTAACTGGTAAGCTTACCAAAGGGAGTGTATTCATCGAGGCGCTTTACCTCCAACCAGGAACTTGATGGTTCCCCACACACCCTCCTACTGGAGGTTTCCCTACCCTACACGAGGGTGTAAACAATTGATAGGTGTAATGTGATCTGAGCTCTAGTGTTGTAATCCTACACGACTCTAGTTGGTCACACACTATAAGGTACCTCCTATCTAGCTTGACCTCTAACTAGGTAGTGTAATTCGTATCGTGTGAATTGACAGATGCATGCAAGGCAATGCACCACCTTGGCCAAGCTTTCATAGTTGCAAGCATGACTTAACATGCAGTCATTGTTCACCACCCTACTCGGCTGGAATTCAACTTTTCTCGAGTTCTACTAACTTGGCAAAGTCTAGTTTAAATTGACATGCAACTGCATTCTGTCAATGTTTGAGGCAATTATACAAGACTCTAGGTTAAACAGTCACCTCTAGACCATCTTTAGTTCATCTTTAATTTACCTCACAAGCACGATCAACTTTCTTATCATGAAATAACTCTCTTAGAGTTCAGACATGTTTGTATGAGGCTAATAGGCACAATACACACGTGCATGTACGTGCAGTCTTGCCCTTACACGTGCCTGCATATTGTAGTAATATTTCATGTTTATCAATCTTTAGCTTCATAAGGGATTATAATTCACTTCATGGTACACTGCTTAGCCAAGCTAATGTGATACAAGAATACATTTATTACAGGCCTAAAGGCCTCTCCGTAATAATGCATGAGTTATGTTGTACAATACAGTATGTTTTATTTCAGTTTCAACTCAGTATAAGCATGGTTTGTAGATGGTTTCTGTTTATAAATCCATCACATCTTCCTATCAGGAAGAAACAATGGCTTCTTTTATTTGTGTACCATTCAGCAAGTCTAATTTAAGACTTGGGCAGTGAGCTATTGCTGTCATATTCATGGAAAATAATTCAGAGTTGAAAATTAAACTCATTCCCCTTGAGCGGCATTCAACGATGTTACCCATACTTATTTCTAACGTGATTTCATTGCTCTGAAACCTGCCTTCTATGGCGACTCATTTTCATTGATAGAGATTCAAGAAAAGCTACAGAATTACAAAAAGTTTAAGTGCTATAATATGTTTAATGCAATGGAATGATAATATATGTGACTCTACGCAATAAAGTTGGAAGAATTTCCAGAATATTGTGGAAGAGTAAAATTTTAATGAAATATACAATGAATTCAAGATTCCCTTTCAAATACTTCCTTACATTTACCATCATCCTTTTCAGATTGCATTAAGGAAAGATTTATTTGAAGACACTCATATTTCTGCTAAAATATACATATTCAGGGAGATTGACAGAGTTTAACTAGAGCAGACCATGCCTGGTATTGATTGAAGGCAACTGTTACTTCTTAAGAGCTCCTATTGGCAGCTGCGAGCTCACTGACAGAGCTCTCTCTTTCTTTCAAATCCAGAAGTTGGTTTTGCTCTCCCCCTAAAAACCTTTTCTTAAAACCATCAATAATCATAAGCCTTTTGTTCTTTATTTTTCTTTGATACCAAGCCTCAAGAATTCTGTGTAATTCTAATGCAGCTCATTTCATATGCATTTTGCTTATTTCATTACAAACCATGATCAGTTTGTTCCCCAAAATGCCATGCATTTGATTTCATTACGATTCATTTCAGAAACAGTTATCCAAGATGCCATTTCATCTCGTCTAACTTTGCAAGTTCATTTCAGTTTTCATTTGGGTGAAGGCATGCTCAGTTTAATACCTTTCAATATGCCATCAATCACATGGTTTTCTATTTCATTTTGACACCATGAAAATTACTATCATTCTTCTTTCAATTGCCGTGCATACATTTGAAATTTAATTTCTTTCACCCACGTGATGGGTTGAGGCAAGGGGGCGGCTTGTTTATAATGTTTTAAGTATTATATTGCTTCCAAAGTTTAGGAGCATTGACTTCATCAGCCATTTTCCATGTTGCAAGTTTTTAAGGTCGATAAAGTATATTTATTGCTATGACTTAAGCATCCAACTTCATTAGCCATTTTATATGTTAATTATGATGATATTTCAAATTGACATTTCATGAAATAAAAAAAACTAAATACATATATATCTATCCATCTATGCAAACTCTACTATTTATACTTATAAAGTTATATATGTATATATGTACACGTGTGCTTGTTCATATGGCGCACTGTACACATATACATACATACGTATATATACTCTTTATTCACATACAGACATAATTGTGTATGTATTGAATCAATAATTTTAATTTGAGTAAAAGACCAACATAAATTCGAATGGTGTAACATTAATTCATATGTTTCAATTTCTAATTTAAAACTTAATTAAATAAGAGTTTATGCTGACATTTAAAAATTCGAATAAAGGTAGAGAAACCTTAATGGCTCAACTAACCTTCTAGGGTTTCACAACTTGAAACCTAAACCTTGGTCCACAACACTAGGCAAAGAAACCCTAGACGTGTCACTTACCTACAAGCTTCAGAAGCCCTAGATGACAATTTAGCCTTTTCAAATGTTTATGCATCCACTTGTCCACAAGAACATAGTTAACCAAAAACTTGTTAACATTTGAGCATATACATATATATGTATTAAATCATAAATTACTCAATTGCATATCAAAAACAATTTTGCAGAAATTAGTTAACCACTGTTCATTTCAACAATATCATAATCATCACAGTTCAAAGTAATGTAAACATACCAAAATAATTGTGCAAAAGAGGGATGTAACAAATCTGCTATTCAATATATCCCTAATGATCCTGCAATCCGTTTGTCTCATTATAAAATGGATTCTACATAGCTTGCTGTTTGGATTCAAGAAATGGTGGCTTGACGAAAAAGCACAGTAAAGCCTACGCATCTAGGTTTGGATTCAATTCCTATGATTGTTCAACCTAATCCATCAAATGAGGGAAAAACTCACATTACTCTTCAAATTGGCATAGATGGCAACTTGTACACAGATTGCAACACCCCTGGTCGATAAGAATAAGAAAAATATGATGACCACTAATCACCCAATCTAGAACATTCAAATGGCCAAACTGTAGTGAACCCTTCCTAAGCAGTTAACCATTGGCGGCAGCCTATTCCTTGGGTTTTTGTAGGCTAATGTGGGTTGGTTAGGGCACTCCACTGATCTTGGAGACCGTGTTGTACAACCTCTTTGACATTTCTGAGTGGTGCAGGGAGTCCGGTTCGTCACAAATTCCAATTGACACTTTGTGGGGCATTTTCAAACAATCGGGCAATTTTACTATCTTAAGTTAGTGTCAACTTGGGCACCGACTTGGTCTGTTGGCAAAGTTTTCAGCTTGGGATGCTCTATGGATGCACTTAGTATTGAGTCGGTGATAGTTTTTCAATCAGAGGACATCATTTAATTTTATTTAATAATGTTAAAGATATAAAGTTAAATTAAATATTTAACATTATTCAATATTTAAAAGTAACTTAAATGGACACCAAGGGGACATGAGTATTGAAAGTGCATTAATGTTTTCTTTTAGAACGGTGTCTAATGTGGGAGGCATTAGGAGGATTTAAAAATTAAAATTTAATAGTATTTTATTTTCTGATGAGGGGCGTTGGAATTGGAGAAGGGAAATAAAAGAGCTTTTGGGATCACATTTGCAACTTATGCTTGAGAATTTTATAAATAAATTTGCAGGTTTAATACTGTTCTTCCAGGGGCTTTGTGAGGATGGAAACCTTCAAAGAGGACATTCTTTTTGAAAGTAAGCGATCTTTCCTAGTGAATTTGTAGGTAGCTTCTTTCGGAGACTCTGCAGGAGCTTTATTGCAAAGATTTTTAACTTTTATCTCCGGGTTGTTTCGAGAAGAGGATTTATTGACAAATTCCTAAGAACAGAGCAGCATATTAGAAGACATTTGTTGCAGCTCTTCCTTCATTTTGCTGGCCGTATAGCTGGAGGTGGGAAATTGGAGGTCTAGGACAACATTCATTGTGAGGAGAAGTCCAGATTTTAAGAGATTTAGAGCCATTCTCAAAGCCCTAGTTGGCTGGTTCAGAGTTTGTTGCAGACCTGTAATGTATTGCAGCTTTTGGGTATGTTTGTAATATCATATTGAAGCTATTTAGCCTTCTGGGTATTGTTTGTTTCATTGTTTTTTGCTGTCCAAACTCTGTAATAAATCTGAATGTAATTTCCAGCTTATCGGTATTTCAAATATCGAGTATTTTTGTGTTTGTTTTCCCTAAACAATATTGCAATTATGTTTTATTGCACCATTGTATTATCTTCCAAAACCTTCACATTTGGCATCTAGAAAACAAACAGAAAACCACAAAAAAAGCAGGGTGCATATACACAAACTTAGCAAGGAAGGACAGACTCAACAACTGGAAATAATGGTTCTGTTTTTTATCAAAGGGATGAAGAAAGATGCACAATGATTGCCCGTTTGAAGAAACAAGCTAGCTGGCTTAGCTCTTAAAATCAACACCAACTTAACCCAGTGAGAACCAGGCACCACCCTCCTTGCCAAATTATGCTATAGATAAAAATGGAATGACACAAATCTGTTGAATCAGAAAATTTGTGAAAGCTACAAAGCCCTGGGCATGTACACACTTTGAGGATGAGAAAGTACTCACTTTGAAAGATGAATATCAGAATGAACTTGACACGTGGAACAAGTAGTTACTTGATATTAGAGAAATGAGAAAAATGTCTAGGTTATTCGAAGAGACAAGTGATAATATGTCTAACGGAAGGGTGCATGTGAGAAAAATTAGGATTGAATTATTGCAAAAAGGAATTGAACATTACTGTATCTCAAAGCTGAGAATGACATCATCTCTCTTACAGATGATTTTATTGAAGAGTTTAATAATGTATCAATTAATGAAATCGAGGATGCCACATGCCACTAAAATCATAAATGAATTTTACTAATTTTTAAAGAAGACATAAATTTTCTCTCTTTGTGATAAGTGATCCATGAAGAGTGAAAGAGGAATTCATAGAATCACTGATGAATTTGATTCCAAATCTTTGAGAATTATTTGGCAAATTTCAAACTATCTTCAGCTTTTAGACAAGTGAACTGCGATAACGAATTATAGCTTGTCTATTATTGAAGATGATGTGAGGAGGGCCATAAAGTGTTTCAAGACATTGAAAGCAAGATAATGGATGCTAAGGACACAATTGAGATAAGGTCCTGCAAGTGGGATCCATTGTGATGATGAGGAAAGATGTTGCACTTTAAAGATGGCCTGGCTCAGAGTGGTACCTTTAGGAAAGGATAATTTATTTCAATATAAAAAGTTGCAAAATTTGATTACTTAATTCTTTGTGGTGGCAGTTGGTAACTGCCTTGAAAGTTTTTCAGGACTTATTATAAATGGTTTTGATGGGATTATTATAGTTTAACTTTTTTATTGCATTGAATTTTCAGTAACTGGTATTTAGGAATTTTTGAATTCTGGTAAATATGTGAACTCAACATTGAAGTTTTTATCATATTTTTCTCTATGGTTGAATGCTAATCGTTCTCTACATCTGATGTTACATTCTCCTGCTTCTTATGTATAGTAACTAATGTTGCAGTACTCTGAAATTTGAATGGCCTTGTTTATCGATTTGAAATCTTTTCTCTATATGTATTATGCAATCTTGAATATTTTATTTATTCATTATTGTATGCAATTTTTCCTGTTTCTGTAAATTATCTTGTAAGAGTTTCAGTTCTTTAACATTTTTGAGAAATATATGTTTGTGAATATCTTTTAGTCGTTTTGTAGATAGTGAATGATCAGAGTTTCCCCTTCCAATAGAAGTAGTCCTGCCTTGCATGATGTTGTAATTTAATTTTGTCTTGATGACAAAGTTATATGCTGATAGAGGTAAATGCTCCCAAATTGTCAACTAGAGAACAGATATCAGAAATTGGGAAAGAAGATGCAGAGTGCAGAAATGGAAGTTGATGGGGAGTAGTTAGATTGAACAAGCAATGTTGGCTTTATAAAGCTGAACGATGCCTGCAACATATATAAACAAAGCTAGAGATGCGGTAAGTCCTAATAGATGATATTGCTATCATGAAAGTAGAAGCTGAGACCAACATGCTTTCAAAAAAGTTTGGCAAGCAGATACTGTGACTTCAAGAACAAATCTCTTGCCTTTGCTGCATTGTGTTCTTTATTTTGTTTATTTATGTTGAATAAGTTCTCCATAGATGCCCTTACTGCAGTCTTTCAGGTTAAATACTATGACCAAAGGTAATCTCTTTTGTTGAATTTACCCAAAACTTACACCTGGCCTCATTTGTCGGGGTGCCACAACAAAAATTGGGTGTGTGAGTTAAACTGTTTAAACAAATATTTGTATGCATTAGCATTTAACATGCTTCCAAGGGATTTGAACATGGTTCTCTGCTATGAAAACCCCAGTGATTCACCATTTGAGGTCATCTCATTGCACTGCATTGTGTTCTTTGTGATTGTATAAGAAAGTCTTGTATAAGCTAGTGGGCAGCAATTAGTGTAAGTATGAAGTGAATTTAGGTGGGGTGAGTAGAGTACAGAAATTGAAGCGACTCATGTCCCAACTACTCAGTTACCTAAGTCAACGCTTTTCTTTTCTATTACATCTTCAATGCATAGGAAGGATGCTATCAGATTTAGAATCTAAATGAGTTTTTGAATTGGAAGTTGCATCTGGGAGTATTTTTTTAAGTTAATTTAATTTCTAAATTCTCCTTATGGAGAGTCCTCCAGCATAGATACTACATTCGAGGGGTTATCTCTTCTGTCAAATCTGCTGAATAATTTAATCTATCCTCACCTTTTGGATTACCACACCTGAAATTGGATGCGGTAGTTAATCCAATAGAAACACAACATTTTTACATATTAGCATTAACATCTCTCTTGGGATTTGATCATTAGTCTTCACTGGGAAATCCCCGATGATTAAGCACTTGAGGTCATCCCATTCTACCGCATCATGTTTACCCTTGGATAAAAAATTATTGTCTAAGCTGGAAGAGGTTTATTTGTTAAGGGAGGAGGGTGGTAAGTGTGGATCGAGGTCTTGGTAAGAGATGTATTTAGGTGAGGCAAAATAGAGTACAGAAATTGACTTGCTATCTAACTACTCAGTTACATTGGTCATTGTTTTCTCTTTATCTTTTCCATATTTTAATGCATATGGAGGGTACTCTCAGATCTAGATAAATATTTGAATTGCAAACTGCATCTTGGGGTATCCTTGTGTAATTATTCACTTAGAATTTGCACCCATATGTGTTCTTTTTTGTCCATATTGTCATGGTCACTTCAACAAAGCAAGCCCGTTTAATATTTGAAACCCCGTCATAATCATAATCATGGCCCACCTAGGTTGATACTGATTGATAGGCCCAGTCCATATTTAATTACTGGTCAATTCCACAAACCTTTTCATCCACACAAGGTAAGTAAAAAATCATGTATTGACATGGCATGGGAATTTGAATTCTACTTCCACATATATATATTTTAGGATGGCTGTGTGCTTTTTCTTACTCATAAATTTTTGTGAATCTTTTTCTCTAGAAGAATGCAACATTTATAGGTTATATTTCCATGTACTTGCCTTCTGATATGGCACATTTTTTATTATTTGAATCCCAATAAATGTTTCTGTAGTAGATGTAGAGTTTGTTGTTATTGAAAGTTCACATTCTTATTATATATTTGAAATCTTGTACTGATCTTTAGATGAATATCGTCCAACTGTTTCCTGTTATTTGCTTTCATGCTACATGGAAGTTTGGCCAGTTTTGGTGATAGTGCTGCTTCAATCCTTTCACCCAAATTCTTTCCTATTCATGTCTGGTCATTTATTAATTGTTTTTCTTTTTGATTTTACATAAATATATCTTCTTTATATACTTCTATCATACAGCTTTGACAATTGTGATTTTCTGGTGTGACTTTCACAGCAACCAATGCCTGTGTGCTTACCGTCTACTGTTCAGCATGATCAGAGACACTATACAGTCGCAGGCTTTACAGCTTCACATTCGACACAAGAGGTGGCTTCTGCTCCTACAGCTAACCAAGGAGGGATATATGCTAGACAAACTCTTCCCGCACCAGCAAATCAGGGTACAATGAAATTCTTTGGCTTGTTGCCTATTTCTTGACCACATTTGCAGATTCTTTTTTAGTATTTGTTTTTTTGGCCCTATTAAGTTTGTGATGCTAATGTGCTTGTGTCTTGATGGTCTATATTCTGGGTACAATATGCAGGAAATCAATTAGGATTGGTTCAGGAGACTGCACGCCAGGGTGATCATGAACAACTGCCTAGCACAGTAGCTTAAGTCCTAAGCATGTACACAGACATGATTTGTGGTGTTATAACATTGTCTAGCCAGATGAAAATTAAGACTGCCTTTGTTGACATGCTTGTTAGGAATCGTATTGTAACTTTTCGAAACATAATCTGAATGATGGTAATTGATTGATTTCTTAATTGTTGGAGGATATGAAGTTCATCCGAAGTACTGAATCATTTAATGCTTCACATTATATGCTGAAGTTTCTTCTTGGATTTATACACGTATAAATCCTGTATGGCTAAAAGACCAGCTGCAATTTGACGGGGGATTTAAAGGAGTGTAAAGCAGCCACTCTGAAAAACACTGATGTTGCATGTGCAGGCAATTTCTTAGCCTACTGCTCAATTGGCAATTATAAATGATCAAATTACCCTTTCCCTTTATCCGCAGCATGTTGGCATGTTTCTTGTTATGTGAAAATCTGTCTAGATAATTTTGAAAGATTCAAGTTTTGAAGGTTTCCTTCTGTACTGGCAGGGAATGGGATGTTCTATATAGATTTACGCAGGGCCTATCCCCACAGTGGCTGTTGTTTGTCAATGTTAATTAGTTTTTGGTTGACCTTCTGACAATCTGATTGACATCTGTGCAATTAAATGATTTTTCCCTGTATTCTTTGTTAATGCTATGCACCCTTCAGCCCTTTCTTGTGTGTCTCATGCCTCACAACTTCACGTTAATTAACAATCTTACCCTATCATGGTTTCTTTCTATTTGGAAGAGGGAGGCAAGGTTTGCGTAAATGCTTAGGTGATGGCTCATAAGTATGAAATTGATGTATGCACAATTTGGCACAAGTGAGATGGGAATGTTGATATCTAAGAAGAGATTGTCAGTTTGGATAATTTGCAAATAGGGAAGATGCTCCTCTCACATGTCTTCTACAATACATATTACTCAAGGGATTCATGAAACAACCTTCAAACATAGTCTTCACCACCAACAATGGTTAAAACCTAGGATTCCAGTTCGAGTTCGAGTTTGAGTTCGAAGGATGTTCGCCGGTACGACAAAATTTTGAAAAGGGGTTCGGGTTCGGGTTTGGGTTTGTTAGTATATATATATATATATATATATATATATATATATATATATATGCAGCCTAGAAACATGAGTTAAGATTAGAATGTCGCACAGTATCATAAAACCATTTAAACAACAAAAACACTTGTAAGCATAGCATCATGAATCAGAATCATGATCATACCATCATATACTTCAACATCAAAGATTGAAAACATTAAAATTAAATCATAACATCAGTTCAAGACTCAAGTATCATTGTTTGAAGTTCAACTAATGAATTAAAAATTTATTGATATTCTATTATTCTCCATCATCTTCATCATCTTCTTCTTCTCCAAGTTGACTCACAAATAGAGCTAAGGCCAATGGGATCAGCCGCACCAATAATAGTATTGGTGTCAAAATCTTCACATTCATCAAGTGCAAGCCGAGAAGTGGAAGCATCTAAGTCCGCAAGCTCTGCATTTATATCCCAACTCTTCGTCTCCCCTTCATTGTATTCTTTACTCTTGTGTGAGACGAGATGCAAGTTGTAATGCACAAATACCATGTTCTCTGCTCTTTTTAATTGAAACCTATTGCGCTTCACTGAGTGGATGAACAAATATGTGCTCCAATTTTTTTTCTGCTGCAAATGAACTAGCAACCTATGAAGACAAGACAAAGTAAACAATTAAAATGAAACTATTAATCTTATAAAATGAAAATTACTTGCTAGTCATGAAGATAACGTAAACTAATTATAAAACTTACTTGTGATATAATTTTGATTGCAAGGTGCTGAAACATTTGGAATCTTTGGCCATGGAAGTACCACTAACTATGAGCATCCTTCCTAAACCATTGACAAAGAGCATCATTACTTAGACCTCTTGCATTCACAAATTCTTTGAACTCATTCGTAATCACATCTCGCATATCATCTTTAGGAAGAATCTTCTAAATGCTGCCTTGTACCCATCATACACTTCTACATCTCTATAGGGTGGCAGCCTTCTTGGTTGATCAATAAATTGGGTGCTATAGTATTTGGTTGTCAATGCATAGGCAAGCAAATGTAGAGGAGTGGTCATTTTGTTCCATCGTTCTACAACGATTGTTTGCAATTGTTTGAAGGTCTCTTGGGGATCTTGCTCTTTTTCATTTACAATTTGCTTGATCTTCTCAAGCATTGAGTCTATGCCATCATAGATATCTCCAAGGCAAAGCCCATCCATGTCAGTGCACCCAAGCACACTCATAATAGGCTCAATGAACTTAATGATATATTCCACACATTCCCACCATGAGTCATCCAATATCCTTTGCTTTATTTTGGTTGCCCTCTCATGTTGCTTTGCCTCCATATAGCCCAATTGCTTCTTATTACCATATTGCAAAGTGCCTCTTTCACTTGCACAAGTCGTCTCAAGACGATAAAATTTGATGCGAAAGGACTCTCAGTAATTTGTAACATAAATTAGAATTTTACAACAAAAAAATACAACTATTCGATACATACTTTAAAACAAAATACACATTGCACAATCAAAATATGAAAATAAGAATTCGTAAGATACTAATTTAAAAAATAAATTAAATTACTAACTTGAGTTCAAGTTCACTTACCTCCAGTAGCTCCAAATTTGAGAACATTTTGAATATTCTTGGAGTCATGTGGTGGTTTGTGACGAACATCTGGATGTCCCCAACCTTTGCATACACCTCTTTGATCCACCCAATTTTGTTTCCAATATTTTTTAGCATAAGATTGAGTGAATGGACCATACAAGGTGTCCAAAATATATGCTGATATCGCTTTTCAACCAACAAATCAACAACTCTGCAATTCTTTGCATTGTCCGTTATGACTTGGATAACGTTTCTAGTACCCACTTGTTCAATAACAAATGAGAATATTAGCAATAAATGACCCATCTTTTACTTGCCCCTCACAATCCAAGGATTTCAAAAGCATTGCCCCTTTAGGGGACACCGCTAAGACATTGATCAAGGGATGATTTCTATCATCTTTCCATCCATATGAAACAATTGATACCCCTGTCTCAATCCATGAATCCTTTTTGGGCTTCAATTGATCATCAACCCCCTTGACCTCTTGATCCAACAAGGTGGTCCATAGTCTCTCATAACTGGGGCCCTTATACCCTATTGGAGTTTCATTGACACTTTTCAACACCTTCCAATATGGAGAGCGAACAATACTAAAAGGAAACTCATTTGCATACAAGCATCTTGCCACATCAATGTCAGCAATTTCTCTACTCTGATTTTGAAACGAGGTTTCTAGTGGTCCCTTTCTTTTGTGTGTAAGGGGTGCTTCGCTTTCAGTATCAAGGGCAGCTAAGGTAGTATAAAAGGGGTGATCTTCTATCACAAAATCTGTAGAGGCGGGTTGCATCCCCTTTACTCTTTTTTTACTTTTACTGCCACTGGCTGTAATTTGTCTACTACGTTATTCTCTCTCTTCTGCTGCCTCATGCTTTGCAATATATTTTAATACTGCTGCATTTGGTATAAGTGCACCTTTTTTTCCAAGGCATTTCTTAACTCCTCTTCCAGGGTATCCACACAAATGGCGTACCACACAAAAATATGAACTATTCCTTTCTACATCACAACCCCAACCTTTCCAATGGAATACACCACCTCCTAGAAGGGGTTTTACAATATCAACATACTTCCACAAAGGAGAATCAGAAGGGGGTTCTACTCTTTGTTCAATATTGCCTACTGAGGAAGATGTAGGTGCCATTGTAGTTCCTTTTCCTATGGCAATAAATTGTATACATTTGATATTCAATATAAAAACAAGAGAATGAAAAATCCTAGAAAATAATGGACAATGAAAGAGAAATGTGTTGATGACAATTATTCAATTGTGTATTGTCATTGATGTTTACACAAATGTAGTGATGTTTATACAAATGTCTAATCCTATCCGAGTGTAGTCAGTGTATGCCAAGCTCACTCGAGCATTGAAGAAGACCAAAGTGATTTTTAGTTCTAACTGAGTTCACTCCGGCATTACAGTATTGGTCGGGCATTGAAGGATTTCAGTATTAACCGAGTTATGCTTTTAGTGTCAGCCGACTAACAACAATTTACATTTTATGGTTAATTGGTTATATGCAGCGGACAGACTTAAGTTTTATTATTTATTTGGAAGGTTATTCAAGCCGACTTGACAAGGCATATATATATATATATATATATAAGGTCAAGTGTGGATTGAATGTGTGGCTGAAAGAAAAGAAGTGTGTGTTTGTGATATGAAGAGCGAAGGCCAAATCAGATGGGATTCTGATTAAAGACAAAACATACAGAGCTGCAATAGAATATTCGATCAGTCAGGATCAAGTTTATAAAGCCAAAGCAGAGATCTGAATCAGCAAAGACAATTGCTTCGACAAAAAGGTCAATCCATTGTTACTCTAACAATTGTAGCAGTGATCTAAAATCTCTTTACAGAGGAGACTTAACAGTCTTTTGTAAATCCTCTCACAAGGTGACATTTCTATATTGAAGTGTTTGAAGACCTCTCACAAGTCCACTCCTTACAAGGTGATTAAATCCTCTAATAGGGTCACACCTAACAGTGTGTTTTGTAACCTTTAATAGGGTTGGCTCCTAACAGGGCTCACTTCAGAAGAGTGAAAACTGTAACTAGTTGCAATTGGTGGTTTTTCCCATATTGTGTTTCCACGTTACATCTTGGTGTTATTTGCGTACATATTATTTTCTTTATGATTTATGTTTCCACAATTAATCACTAAAGGATAATCACAGTTAATATCTTAAGATTTGCTATGTTAACCGAGTGACAGTAGAATATCTCTGTTAACCGAGCAACAATGATAAGTTTGTTTAAGACATCTAAGGGACTTGTATTTGTTTTTTTGGTAATTGATTCACCCCTGCCCTCTCAGTTACTCAACTCATTTCCAACAATTGATATCAGAGCTGGTGGTGCTTTCAGGGAAGGTTTCAAGGCCTAAGCTAAAGATCAGAGATGTCTTACAGAAGGGAGATCCCTAAGCTTAACAAAGACAACTTTGCTGCATGACAAGATTTGATGAGGCTACATCTATCTACTATTGGAGACACTGGTTTGCAATTCCTAGATCACATGTGGAACCACCGAGACCTATGTTTGTGGAACAAATGATGGACATGAAGAATCATAACATAATGATGATTGATATAGCTTCCTCACTCAGCTATTCCGAATTTGATGTAGTCAAGGACTGCCCTACTGCCTATGATATGTGGAAGAAACTACATGATATACATGGAGGAGATGACAATGTAAAGAGAGCCAAAACAGAAAGTCTCAGAGGTTAGTTTGATCAGATGAAAATGAAAGAAGGAGAAGACATTACAAAATACAGTGAAAGAATCAAGAAAAGTGTCAGTGCCATCAGAGTTGCCGGTGGAACAATTGAAGACAAAACAATGGTCAGTAAGGTATTGAGAACTTTACTTCCTATCTATGCTATTAGAGTTTCAACTATTCAAGAGATGAGGTGTAGTAATGATATAACTCTAGATGCATTGGTTGGAAGGCTTACAACTTTTGAGTTGGACAACTTTGACAATTATTCTCCTAATCCTAGGAATTTTGAGTTTGCATTCAAAGCTAAATTAAATCTTGGTAAGATGGATAGAAACTCAAAAGGAAAACAGATTGACAGTGATAGTGATGAAGATTTTGATGATGAGGATATGGAAATCATTGAAGCATTACTTGCAAAGAGAGCTGCCAAAGGAAAGTACAAAGGAAAAATATCATTAATTTGCTTTTTATGTAATGAGGTTGGTCACATTGCTGCTAAGTGTCTGAACAAAGAAGACAAAGATGAGAAAAAGTTAAACAAGTACAAAGGCAAGAAAGATTTGAACAAGTACAAAAGCTACAAGGACAAAGGTAAGAAATTTTGTTATATTGCAAAAGATTCTGACAGTGATGAAGATGAAGATGAAATGGTTTACATTGCTATTAAGGATGAGTCAGACAATGAAGATAATGAAAAGACAACGCTTTACTCTCATATTAGCAAGAATGACACTTGGATAATTGATAGTGGTTGTTCTCACCACATGACTGGTGATAAAACCAAATTTGAACATCTTGAGCACTATGATGGTGGGAGTGCCAGTTTTGGGAATGATGAACCTTGCTATGTAAAAGGTAAAGGTTGTATTGCTATAACATAAGGAATCAAATGTGATAATGCTTATTGGGTTGAAGGACTAAGGCGTAATATACTAAGTGTGGCACAACTGAATAATATTGGTTTCAAGGTAGAATTCATGAATGGTAAGGTCAAGCTCCTGGATGGTAAGGGAAACCTAGTTGGAACTGGCAGACAAACAAAAGATAATCTATTCTATCTTGATTTCACTGAAAGTTCATGTTTTATTGCAGAAGTGGAAGGAAGCTGGTTATGACATAAAAGGTTATGTCATGTGAATTTTGATATCCTGGTCAACATAATCAAGAACAAAAGAGTAAGATGTATTCCTATTTTAAAGAAAACTGAATTGGCAATATGCAAACAATGTCAAATCGGGAAGATGGGCAAGACTAGTTTCAAAAGCAAGAATTACTATACTAATGAAGTCTTGGAGTTAGTGCATACTGATTTGTGTGGACCAATTGGAACAACAAGTTACAGGTGAGAAGTATTTCATTCTATTTGTTGATGACCATTCCAGAATGATGACTGTTATGTTTCTCATAGAAAAATCAGAAACTTTTCATAAGTTTAAGTACCTTGCCAGAGTTGAGAAGGAAACAAGAAAGAAACTTAAATGTTTAAGATCTGACAAAGGAGGAGAATTCATTTCTAATGAGTTCAATGAATTCTGCAATGAAAGAGGAATCAAGAGACAAGTATCTTCCCCAGGTACACAACAAAATGGGATAGCAGAAAGAAGAAACAGATCTATTATGGATTGTGCAAGAACCTTGATGATTGAAAATAATGTTGATACCAAATACTGGAAGGAAGCCATCAACACTGCAATTCACACCTTGGACAGAGTTCAATTGAAGTAAGGTACTGATCAGACACCTTTTGAATTATGGTATGGCTATAACCCAATGTTCGTTATTTCAAAGAATTTGGAAGTAAATGTTACTTCTTGAAGGAAACAAGAAATGTAAAATTTGATGTAAAAGGTGATGAAGGTATATTCCTAGGCTACTCCTCCAAAACAAAGCATATAAATGTTTGAACCTTGCTACTCATAAAGTCATAGAAAGTGTACATGTAAAGATTGATGAATTTTTCAGAGAGAAGTGAAGAACTGAGTAGTAAAGAGCCCGAGGACTACATAAATTTTGTGTATTATGAACCTAATACTATACCTAGACACAAGCAATGGTGATTGGACAACAACCTTGTCAACCACTGAATTCATCAGCACAAATCTTGCTGCAACCTGTGCAACCCGGGCTACTAATTGAAGAAACTGAGTCTCAGACAGAAGGAAGCGAGTTGCAGACAGAGGCACCTGAGTCTTAGACGGAGGCGCCTGAGTCTCAGACATTGGAACCCGAGCACCAGCTGGAAAAGCATAACAAAATATTTGAACATGGTGAATCAAGTGGATCAAGTCTAGAATCAAAGAGGAAGGAACCTGTACTTGCAAAATATGTCAGAAGGCATCATGCACCTGAGCAAATAATTGGAAATTAGACAAAAGGTGTAATGACAAGGAACAAAATTAAAGCTACATGTTTGCTTAGTGAAATTGAACCTAGATCTATTAAAGATGCATTGAATGATGAAAGCTGGATAGAAGCCATGAATGAAGAGATTGAGCAGATATAAAAGAAAAAAACCTAGACTCTTGTACCTAGACCAAAAGACAAGAATGTGATTGGTATAAGTGGGTTTTCAGAAACAAGATGAATGAAAAAGGTGAAGTTTTCAGAAACAAGATGAATGAAAAAGGTGAAGTTTCCAGAAACAAAGCAAGATTAGTATGTAAAGGGTATGCTCAAGAAGATGGTATTGATTATGGAGAAACTTTTGCTCCTGTTGCAAGACTTGAAGGAGTCAGAACTCTTTTGGAATATGCTGCACATAAAGGATACAAGGTATATGAAATGGATGTAAAATCTGCATTCCTGAATGGAGTTCTTGAAGAAGTCTATATTGAACAACCTGAACGTTTTGTTGATCCTAACAAAAGGAATATGGTTTGAAAACTGCACAAAGGTTTGTATGGACTGAAGCAAGCTCCTAGAGCATGGCATGAAAGATTGTATGGTTACCTAGTAAGTATTGGATTTCAGAGAACTAATGACAATAGTAGCTTGTACATCAAAGAAGGACTTCAGAACAAGATACTATTAACAAAGATATTTGTTGATGATATACTGTTTACCAGATATGATAATTTATGCAAAGCATTCTCCGAAGCTATGAGTAAGGAATTTGAGATGTCTATGTTTGGTGAAATCAAATTCTTTGTTGGTTTACAAGTTTATCAAATGAAGGATGGTATCTACATTACCCAGTCTAAATACATAAAAGAGATACTGAAGAAATTTGGAATGGAAGATTCTAGACAGTTGGGACTCCTATTTCTACTGGACATAAGTTTTCTAAGGACGATGATTCAAAGGAAGTAAATGAGACTACCTACAGATCCATGATTGGTAAACTTCAATATGTTGTTCACACTAGACTTGATATTGCATTAGTAGTTGGTATTGTTGCAAGGTTTTTAGCTAATCCTAGAGAGAATCACTTGATGACTATCAAAAGGATTCTGAGATATCTTAAGGGTACTGAAGAGTACAGATTATGGTATACGAAAGGAGGAAACTTTGATTTGAAGACTTTTACTGATGCTGATTGGGCAGGAAATGTTGATGACAGAAAGAGCACAAGTGGTGGAGCATTATTTATTGGTAAGAGGTTAGTCTCTTGGACTAGTAGAAACAAAGTTGCATTTCTCAGTCTACAACAGAGGCAGAGTATGTTGCTGTAGCAGTAAATTGTTCAAATATCATATGGTTCAAACAACTGTTGTTAGGTATGAAGGAGGAAATCAAAGAACCAATTTTTATCTACTGTGACAACACTAGTGCTATTAACATTTCAAAGAACCCTGTGATGCACACTAAGACTAAACATATTGCAATAAAGTATCATTTCTTGAGATAATTGGTTCAAGACAAGGAAGTAAGGTTGAAATACGTGAATACTAAAGAATAAATTGCAGACATATTCACAAAACCGTTACCTAAGGACGCATTCTTGTATCTTAGAGGAAAGCTAGGGGTGATTCTCCTAACTGAGGCTCACTAATGGATAGATTAGTGATGCATCAATTGAGCTACAAAACAGATTTAACACGTTGATGCAGATTGTCAGAGCTTATTGCATATGAATTAGTATAAATAGGTACAATACAACTTCATTAGATATGTATTAGATGGTGTCTTTGGCATCGGTTGTTAAAGAGGGAGCGTTATTGACGTCATGCCAAAAGAAATTATTAAGATAAAATATTATTGATGACAGAGGGAGAAAATTTTATCAGAAACAAAGATTAATGTAAGAGGGAGAAATCTGTATTAGTGATTGTGAAGACAAAGAAAGTTTTCTAGATGAGGATCAGAATAAAGCTAAGGACATTAATAAAATTTTATCCTTGTTATTGTTGCTCTATAATTATTTGCATTATGACATGTTGTTTTTCCATCAATGCCAAAGAGGGAGATTGTTGATGACAATTATTCAATTGTGTATTGTCATTGATGTTTCCACAAATGTAGTGATGTTTACACAAATGTCTAATTCTATCCGAGCACAGTCAGTGTATGCCAAGCTCACTCGGGCATTGAAGAAGACCAAAGTGATTTTTAGTTCTAATCGAGTTCACTCGGGCATTGAAAGATTTCAGTATTAATAGAGTTATGCTTTTAGTGTCAGCTGACTAACAACGGTTTACATTTTATGGTTAATTGGTTATATGCAACCGAAAGACTTAAGTTTTATTATTTATTTGGAAGGTTATTCAAGCCGACTTGACAAGGCTTATATATATA
>MU223174.1:3839583-3852151 GCA_018584345.1 Thuja plicata | reverse complement strand
TGTAAAATATTGAAATGTAATATTTGATTATGTACATTATATTCATGAATAAATAAAATATTGAAATATTTCAAATTTGTGAAGATGACGATCTTCTGTGTATATTAAGGTTACTATTTCAAGGTGATGATCTTGAGAATAGTTAACCAGGCTTCAAGATCGATACCCGAATAGGGTTGTCCTGGATTGGGCCGGATAGCTTGTTGCTTATGTTATTACAGGATGTGTAATAACTCATCATGATCGACACCCTAGCGGGTTGTCCTGGATTGGGCTGGATATCATGATATGAAAAGATTTCTACAAGTTGTCTAAAATAATATTAAACTCTCTCTCTCAACAGGGAGTGTTAAAATGTTGATCGTTCGTGTTTAATAGCCGACTATACAAACATGTTTTTGCATATATATATATAATGCAATGTGAATATAATCGATACATAAAATAGACCGATAGAAACTATATTGGACAGTCATGATAGTATCGTGACTATTGTATTGTTAACAATCACGATGATTATTGTTGACTGTAACAATAGAACAGTCACGATAATATCGTGACTTATGATTTGCATTAATATGATTACGAGTTGCATTATCATGTATTACGATTTGTTACAATATGTTTCACTAACTAATACAATGTGAACAGTCATGACTCAACATAGTAATCGCTATGTTTAGTCATGACCTTTCACATTCGTATCATTTGGGATCAATACATATAGTCATTGCATATTGTAGAATCAATCAATAAAAATGGCAATTGTATTCTACAACAACTATTAGATTAATATATCTTCTGATCTAAATTGCTTAACACACCTAACAGTGTGTTTTGTAACCTTTAATAGGGTTGGATCCTAACAAGGCTCACTTCAAAAGAGTGAAAACAGTAACTAGTTGCAATTGGTGGTTTTTCCTATGTTAGGTTTCCATGTTAAATCTTGGTGTTATCTGTGTACATGTTATTTGCTTTATGCTTTATGTTTATGCAATTAATCACTAAAGGATAATCACAGTTAATATCTTAAGATTTTCTATGTTAACCGAGTGATAGTAGAATATCTGTGTCAACTGAGCAATAGTGATAAGTTTGTTTAAGAAATCTAAGGGACTTGGATTTGTTTTTGAGGTTTGCAATTTGCTTTAAAAGATTATGGGAGATGTCCAGTATCACTCCAAATATTCTCTTGATTTCATCATAGCCTCAAATGCCCCACATTGTATGAATTTAAGGCATAAGACTAATATAAGTATTATTAATGCTAACCAAGACCTTGACCCTTTAGTTTGACATGTGTTTTGGATTAGAACCCCTCATAGGAGGATTTTGGGACTCAAGTGAAAAGAGTTGATGAACTCTTCATCTTACAAAGATGCCATCTTTGCCTTGCAACACAAGACAAATGCCATCCAAAAAATTTGCACATTTCTCTCTTCAACTGATATGATGTACTTGCTATTCTTGTTCTTTCATTCTCTTTTCTCTCCCAACCTTACTTTCCTAAGAACAACCCTTCCATTTGTAGTAGTAAACCTCTTGTATTTAGGAGTACTTCTAGATATGACCTTAGATTTTCTAGCATAGGTATGTGACTAAAACATTGTACCGCTCTAGTCTAGCCTATATTGATTCATCTTCTAGAGGAGACATCAATTCTCTTAAAGAGATATGGGCTTCCAAATATGATATCACAATTATATAATGTAATGGCATCTACAAACACTATATCCTTTAATTCGGGAGCAAGTCCAAAGACAACTTACCTTGCTTGGTCATGGTCCTTTCTATTCCTTTTTGTAGGCATCCATAACCATATGGGTGTGGATGGTCTACCAGCTACAAATCACGTTCACTAACCAAATAATGAGACATGAGGTTTACATGTGAACATGTAACACCTGTGTGTGTATTTTGTGGATCTACTAGCTGTAACACAACACTTCAATGTGCCATTGCATTAGTGAGATAAACATGAAATATCAAAGGAAAAACACATATACATCACCAAAATTGACATATTGCTCCCTATCTAAGAAGAGTATAAAATATACTATAATTTACCTTAGATTATGCATAAATCAGTGATAACATCATGCTTAGAATGGAAGATTTAACTAAAATGCAAGCTAAATGCTCAATCAAAGTTCATTTTAGAGCTCCAATTGAAAGATTATGAAATTATAAGAGTAGTGAGTTAAAATGCATTAAAAATCTCTAAGAATATGAACAACATAAGATTGCAAATGAAATTCTAAAATTAGGGGCCCATTGAGTTCAAAATTCATTCCTTTTATAGAAGAATTTGAGGAATGAGAGGTTAGGATTGATTTGTGAAGAGAGGTGGAGATTGAATCTTTGGTGATCCATGTGAGGTGATCCAAGTGATCTAACTCTCATTGGCTAATGGATTGACTTTCCATTTTGCAAGTGAGGAGTTGTAATTAAGACTTTATTTAATTCCTCAATTACCTTAGCCATGTATTTAATTTTTTTATTTATTTGATTTGATTTGATTTAATTGGCTAAAATAATTAATGTAAATTAGTGATAAGATCACTTAGGAGATTAAATTTGATTTAGATGAATTATGCCAATTAATTGAAGAATTGTCTTGAAATAATTAGGGGTATGATCACACTTAGGGAAAATGGGGTCTCTGGTTAGAGCAGACCAAATTAGGGTGGTTACATTTTTCCCTCTTTGAATTGATGTGCAAGAAACGCATTGATTCAAAGAATGTTTGATGTCGACTTCAAAAAGTTTGAAAATTTCGCACTTGATTAAACGAAATGTAAATGAGATCAGTCTCGCACTTGATTGAACTAAGATTGATAGTATTGACTTTGAAATTGATTGAACAAAGGTAAATAAAGCAAAGATATTAAAGATATCAATTCTGAACCTGATCGAACGAGAATTGATAATACTGATGCCGAACTTGATTGAACTAAGGTCAGTACGAAGCTGTTAGGAGCTCTGAGGTATCAATTTTGAACTTGATCAAACAAGAATTGATAATACTGACTCTGAACTTGATCAAACGAAAGTCAATATGAAGCTGCCAGGAGCTTAATAAAGATCTTAGAATATGTAGACATACTTATCCATCTTGTGAGAATCAAAGCCTTCTATCCAACAGTCCTGACTTGATCGAAGGAAACTGCCATGCCCCTAGTCTTTTGATGATAAAGTCATTTTAATGCTTTTTGAGAAAGAATTTGAATGATTTAAGTGTGATCATGCTCCCTTGGGAACGAAATCAAAGGAAAAAGAATAAAATCCCTTTGTAGAATTATATATCACTTGAACTGATCGATTGGATCAAAAAACAATCAACTAGAAGAAAGGAAGAAGCGAAGGTGTGTTAAGAGAAAACATAATTTTACCAAGTTAACTAAGTTAAAATGTGAGCTTCAAGTCTAATAAAATTATGTAGGACCAGGAATATGATGAATAATGTGCAATTTGAGGATAGAGAACCCAGAAAATGGATTGCTTGAAGCTTGCAAATCATTTTCGCAACATGTATAGCAATTCTGCATTTTTGTGAAACTGTCATAAAATCTGTAGCATGTTGTGGAAAACATTATCTACATGTTTGATTTCATTCCCTAGATCATAGAAGAACAAAATTGAATTTTGATAGTTTGGAAGGAGTTTCGGAGCTCCTAAATAGCTCAAAAAGGTCAATATATATCCCAAAATTCACTTTTTACCCATTCATTTTCACTTTTATCCTCAATAAATTCAGAGATCTGCAGAGAAGATGGTGATCCCCATGGAGAAGCATCAATTCAAGCTCGCCCATCAAAATCAACGCTCGACCGATTACGCATTGCCGACGAGTACCTCAAAACCTACCTTCCCATGTTTTCAGTTTCCATTTTGGTCCATTATTGCAAAAGTTATGTAGCTTTCAATCCTGCATCGCACCCCGTATATGGGATCGTGTCGGGTTAATCCCGTGTCACATCCCATTTTTACCCCAAATCCTATGTCACATCCTGTAAATTTGGGATCGCACCTTGTTAGGCAGTCCTGTGTCACTTAGTGTAAATCTTGTCAACCTTTGAATTTTCTCGCGTCCTGTGGAAACAGGATCGCACCCTGCGGCCCGCGTCACATCCTGACCAAACTTGATATTATACTTGTGATATTTGAGACATTTTGTATATATTGATCCTTCTGAGATCATCTATTGTATTGCAAAATTTTATACATGCATATGTTCATCCTGATCGTACTGATACTCTTTTGTAGATGATTCCACATTTTTGATCTATTCCATCATTGATATATCTGAGATAGTTGTTACTGATCCTGATATGTTCATGGGTTCTCTTGTTTTGATAGATGTTTAGATTGATGCACATGTGATCATGTACTTGGTCTCTTGATGAGTTTAGAATAGATTCATGTGATGACATCATTTATGCTTTTTAATTTATTACTGATATATAAATGTGTTTAGATGATTCTAGGTGAATATGCAAATGTATGTTTTTGAGATTTTCTTTATGTAGATATATGTATGGACGCACTTAGGATGTATCAATAAATGCAATGCTTGAATGCTTTGTTTTTGTATTTTCTCTTTCTCATTTATAAATGCAAAATGTATGCTATGGATATGCAATGACATTAATATATCAGTAACATAGATTAATTAGTGAACTTGGATTTCGGATGAACCAGGAAATCATTTTGAGCTCAAGTCCTTATGTCGTTCTAAAAAAACAAATAATGCAATCTCTAAATGAATCTACATGCAGACTCTTGTCACTAATTTGTATACATTGTAGCATTTTTATCATCATTGGGCATTTTTGTAATGTACATCATTGGATATTACAACTATCACTAATACCCACAAAGTATCATGAAATTATGAATACTATGTGTATTGGATGCAATGTCAGAAATAAACCTAAGAATCAAGGCATAGAGGCCAAAATGACTAGTCAGTTATCTCCTTTTTCTTTTAAGAATCATCTTCTGTTCGTGTGTAATGTAAGACATGTGACCTGCAATGACCTTTAGTATTCATATCCTTGGGTACATACTGTGTCGTACACCTTAATTAGAATATGATTTAGAAACAGACAAGGAAATTAGTTCAACCTCACCGTAGTTTACACATAATAAGGATCAAGATATATGCGACTATCCACTCATGTTGGCAACTCTTACCATAAACATCCAAGTTAGGTGAAATTTATAAGATCATTGAAACAATCACCATACACAGAAAACCAAGAAAAGATTATGCCCCCTGTCCTTGCAAATATTTGTCTTTGAATAGATGTCATGGAGTAACTTAGAATACATAATAATAATCACCAATTGATAACCAATCAAAGAAAATGCATAACTGCTTACATGCCCTTAGTTTGAAACATCACGGGAACATAAAAGAGTCATAATCAAACCAAGATTAGTCTATGTGTTTAAGTTGTATTGAGAAATACTATTGATTTATTTTTCAAGCACAGTAGAGTATCATCAATCAGAATTTGGAATCAAGCAATATGTTTTTCATGTCTGATTATATGAGATTAAATTTGTCAGTAATTGCAATCCAATGTAGTGTTTAGGAACATTGTTTGATTAAAGTGTTGAGAAACACTAGTATGATGTCTGTTACAGGTAGGTGGTGTTGAAGAAACACCCTTGTTTGTGATAGTGATATTTTGATGCTAGTATTGAGAAACACTGTTTTGAGAGGCAAACCATCCTAGACAGGAACCTAGGACAACCTAGCAGACGCAGACTGAACATGCTAGCAAAGATGCCCCCAGTGTAGAATGAATTTTTTTAAGACGCAAATGTAGACAAATCCTAGGCAAGGATATGCCATTTGTAAGAAATCAAAGTCAACCAAAAGCACAGGTAAGATCGGGAAGGATAAGTATCAACAATGCATTGATAGATGGAGCACAGAGTACAAGTGATGCTTGTTTGCCAAGTTTTCATCAAGGCCCTTTTCTCCTTTTCAAGTTTTTGTTCTTTTTCCTTTTTTAAATTTTTTTTTTTGTTGGTATCAAGGTGTCTGTTTGCCAGGTTTTCACCAAGGATACCTTTTTTCAAGACTTTTTCCACTGTTTTTGGATTTCTTTAGGATTAATTTTCTAATTTTTTTGTTATTTTCTAAGAAGTTTTCACTACACGGGGTCTGTCAGCCAGATGTCAAGCCTAGAATCGATTCAAGTATAAAGTATAAATGGGATCAGGAAGAAAATCTCCCTCAGGTGTAGCTAACTGATAAGATCCCGTCCCAAAGGTTGCAACAATAACACAAGGCCCTAGCCAGTTGGGTTCAAACTTTCCTTGTTGTTCTTTGTTTGGCTGGTTTTTAGGATTCTCTTTGAGAATGAGATCCCCCACTTGAAATTGTCATGGTTTTACCTTCTTATTGTACCCTTTTGACATTCATTTTTGGTACACTTTGAGATGATCAAACGTTTGTCGCATGCGCTCATCAAGTAGTTCTAGTGCATGAACCCTATCAATGTGGTATTGTTCATCTGTAACAAGACCTTGCAGAGATACTCACAAAGATGGAATTTCTACTTCAATGGGTAGCACTGCTTCTACGCCATAGACTAGATAAAATGGCATAGCTCCTGTTGGTGTTCAGATACTTGTTCTATAGGCCCATAGTGCCATATTTAGTTGCAAATGCTAGTCTCTGCTAGACTTACTCACATTTCTATGTAATATTTTTAGAATATTTTTGTTTGAAGCCTCAACTTGTCTATTACCTTGAGGATAATAGATTGAAGAACAATGGTGAGTGATATAAAACTGTGTACAAAGGTCCTCGATATCTTGGTTTTTGAACTGACCCCCATTATCTATTACAATAGAAGAGGGTATCCCATACCTACAAATGATGTAGTTCAAGATGAACATCACAACCTGTTTGCCAGTGGCTTTGATTAGTAACACGACCTTGACCCACTTAGTGAAATAATCAATGGCCGTAATGATGTACTTGTGTACACTTGAAGAATTAAGATAGATTTGTCTAACAAGATCAAAGGCCCATTGCTAAAATGGCCAATGTGTTATAAAAGGTATGATTTCTCTGGCTGGAGCATGGATAAGGTTTCCATGTGTTTGACATTTTTGACATGTTTTAGAAAATTGAACAACATCTTTTTTCATTATGGGCCAATAATAGCCAACTCTTAATAGTTTTTTAGCCAATGAAAATCCATTCGAGTGCGATCCACATACACCTTCATGAACCTCTTTTAATGCGCGGTCAGACTCTTCTTGTTCTAAACACCTAAGGAGCATACCGTCAAGACCTTGTCTATATAAGTTAGTAGTAATGAGGACATAACATGATGCTGCCCTAATTAAAGCTCATTTTTCATTCCTTAATAGGCCATTGGGTAAGGTTTGATCAGTAAGATAAGCAATTATTTTGGCATATCAGGATTGGTCTTGGGTGTTTAATGCACAAATCACTTGGGATTCAGGTGTATTAAAGGCTGGAAAGGATAATTTTTCCACCGAGAATTCATAACGAAATTGGTGTTCTTCTAGTTGTAGCATGGAAGCCAGCGTAGCCATAGCATCAACAACTTTGTTTTCCATTCTTGGTATTTTTTGGAATGTGACGAAAATAAAGTACTTTTTCAAATCTTCAACCAGTTGTTTGTAAGGCATTAGTTTCTCATTTTTTTCTGATAATCTCCATTTACTTGGTTGATAATGAGCTGAGAGTCACCATACACATGTAACTCTAAAATTTTACATTCCATAGCGAGCTTGAATTCATTTACCAATGCTTCGTATTCTAAGATGTTATTCATGCATGGAAACATCAGTTTATACGCCTTGGGTATTTTGTAGCCTTGAGGAGTGATAAATAAAACCCCTTCTCTAGATCCTTGTTGTGTGAAAGAACCATCAAAATACATCTTCCACAGATATTTAGTTAAGTGCATGATTGTTTCATTTGGAAATTTGATTATCAAAGGTGCATCATCTTGCAATGGTGAATCAGCTAGTTGATCTTCTAAGACTTGTCCTTTGATAGCTCTTCTGTCCATGTACTCAATATCAAATTCACTTAGAATTAAGAGAAATTTTTCTAGTCTTCCTGTCAATTCTATTTTACTCAGGAGATATTTGAGAGGATCTATTTTTGCAATAAGTTTCACTGTATGAAAGAGCATGTAGTGTCTCAGTTTCTGGGATGCAAAGACAACCGCTAAGCAAGATTTTTGAATGATACTGTAGTTAAGTTCATAAGACACCAAGGTCCTGCCGATATAATAGATTGCTCTTTCCTTTTTATTTTCATCTTCCTATGCTAGCAATACTCCGAGCAATGTAGCCGTAGCTAAGATATAGAGGAGTAGTGGTTTTCGATGAATAGGTTCCATAAGAATAGGAGTATCCAGATAGTCTTTTAATTGTTTGAAGTTGTTTTCACAATGCTCATCCCATTTGAAAGTAACACCTTTATGTAGTAGTTTTGTGAAAGCTTGCACTCTATTGGCTAGTTGTGACATAAATCTCCTTATGGACTGAAGTCTTCCTTGAAGCATCCTCATTTGACTGATATTGCGAGGAGGTGACATTTCCAGTATAGCTTTGAATTTTTTGGGGTCCACTTCAATTCCTTTAGCTGATACAATAAACCCTAAGAGTTTCCCTAATTGAACTCCAAATGCACATTTCTTTGGATTACGTTTGAGTTGAAATTGCTCCATACGATCTAGTATCTTTTTCAAGTCTTCAATGCGAGTTGTTCTTATTTTTGACTTGGCTAATGTATCATCCACATAGTCCTCCATGTTTTTGTGTATCATATCGTGGAATATTTTTGTCATAGCTCTTTGGTATGTAGCGCCAACATTCTTTAGGCCAAATGGAATGACGTTCCAACAAAATGTTTCCCATGCGCATGTAAATGATGTCTTTTCATGGTCCTTAGGAGCAATCTTAATTTGGTTATAGCCTGAGAATCCATCCATAAGAGAATACATATGATATCCCGCTATGAGATCTATAATCATATCAATATTTGGCAGTGGAAAATCATCTTTAGGGAAAACTTTGTTTAGGTCTCTATAGTCTGTGCAGATCCTGATAGATTTATCTATTTTAGAAACTAGTACCACATTAGAAATCCATCCTACATAAGCAATGACTCTTATGAATCCAAATTTCAATAGTTTTTCCAGCTCTGCTTTTACTAGTAATGCCACATGTGGATGCATCTTCCTTAATTTTTGTTTCACAGGTTTGATTCCAGGAGCTATAGATAAGTGATGCATTATTAATTCAGGGTCAAGTCCAGGCATATAAATGTAAGACCATGAAAAGTTGTTCTTCTTCTCTTTGAGGAATTCAGTGAATTGTATCTTTTCTTCTTTTGATAAGGATTGTGCTAGGTGAATAAATTGAGAAGCTTCTATTATTCCCAAGTTAATTGGTTGTGTCAGTTCTATCATAATTGGAGATATTTATTGAAAGTGCTCAGGGAGGATATCAAGAATCTCATCTTTTGGTGCATCTAAGAGGTTTTCACCATTAGACACGTCTTTTATTTTTACCTTTTTAGAATCTGATACTGCCACAATGTGGTTTTCACCATCAGTTCTTTTCTTCTTTTTTTTTTTCAATTTGTGACTAAGAAACTTGATATCCTCGTCTGTCATGTTCACGCTTCTTGAATTGGTGGAAGAAGGATAAGGTTCACAAGCATTTAGATAACATGCCAAAGTGTAGTCATTGGGAAAGTTCATGATAGGAGTAGGATCTGAATTGTTTAAATCAATTAGGTCGGGGTTTACCAAGGATAATGATTCAGAGTTTGGTAAGGATAGCACCGTGTCAGCATCAAGACTATTAACTGACAAGACATGTTTCGTTAAGTCGGCTTCTACAACATTTAGATTATTAAGAGTTGAATAATCATTAATAGGGTCATTGTTAGTGTTATACACTGAATTTGCGCCTCTGATCTCAAGCTCTCTTGGTCTTGATAATCCAGTATAACAAGGGAATCATCTCCAGGTTGTGGGACCTATGCTAACTGAGATGAAACCTCCAGATTCTAGGCTGGTTCCTCTTGGATAATAACCTTAATTTGCTTCTTAAACAGGAAAGTAAAACTTGAGGGGGAAAGGGATAGAAGGATTGCTTTGAAAGGGGAATGACTAAAAGCAAACTACCTAATAGGTGATGCACCGAAAATGGCATGAAAACATAACACACACAAGATAAACCCCTGGGTCAACTAACTCTGAATTGTAAGTAAAACACAAGTCTCTTGTATAGGCATGCATAAATATTTCATAACAAGGTCATGAGTAAAACAGTTAAAAGGAAAGACTTCTTCACAGTTAACAACTTTAAACAATAAAACACTAGTTACAACCTGCAAGCAGACATACTCTCCTGCAAGTAGATGCTGTGAAAGGACTGATTAAGAGGAATAAAATCATCCACAGTTAATCCATCAACAATCAAGACACATTCAGACAAGCAGAAAAGAGACAAGGTTGACACAATCCAACAAATTGATCCAAGAATTGAAACTCTGCATATTACTTCTCACAGTGAGTTATAGACTCATACAAAAAATACACCAAGGACAGAGAAATGTCACAGAGTATGCCTTCTGCATAAAAATGAACTCCTGGGTTACAAAATCTCTTTGTCTCTGTCAGGAACTCCAAAAAAAGTTACAAAGACAGCAAGAACAAAAGGAAGAAGAACCGACCTCTGCCATTGCAACTGTTCTGCTATATATAGGGCTATGACCATCTTGGGATCCCTTAGGATGCAACAAGCTTCAGATGATCATGGAAAACCCTAACCCTAAAATCACAGGAGAGAAGAAAAGAGAGAGAAGAGGCGGTGGAGAATGACCGAGTCAAATAGATATTCACAGATATTTTCCTGGTCTTCTCGATCTGGTAATTGAAAATTAGATTTGGTAGATGGTGGATAGTAGCATTTATGTTCACTCTGAATAGTCATGCACACTTGTTCACCTATACTTCTCTGTAATAACTACCCCTCTTATCTGTGAACAGTGCATGGCCAAGTGTTCTCCTTGTCATCGCCCAAGACTTTTTCTCCTTCTTCTTGGCACTTCTGGAAACTCAGTCATAGTTCTGCTTTATTCTGAAACACACTGAACCTCCTCTTTTCACCGACATTGAAACAAATCTATTCAAATATCGGCAGACTGCTCTGTGTATGATTTCCTATGACTAGAAACCCTCTGATCAATTCTGGAACACGAGCAAATAGAAACCATGGCTGCCGAGCGTTTCACAGTGTCAAACTTGCCGCCATATTTCAAATTCAAATTCTTGCGACCTCGCGACTAACCGTAAGTCTCCTTGTTGCTGAACTCAGATACTAACCACAGTTAAATCTTATGACCTGGCGACATTGTATCTTTTTAACCCTTGGCCAACCTGAGTCACGATCCGGCGACAAGGCGATTGTGAAATATCAAAGTCGCGAGGCATTTCACTTAACTCATCATTCTTCTGGCGACCATGCTACTAACTGCCTCCTTAGACTGCCACAGTTATCGCCTTGTCGCCAGATGTTATCTCTATGTCTTGAGACCACGCGACAAAGCTTAGTCGCCAAGTCAGGAGAACCTTTGTCTGTGCCTCTGACCTTTTCTTAACAGTCAACATGTGTCCCTTAAACTTTCTAGCGACATCCCGACTACCCTTTATCGCTGAGTCGGGAGTACTTTTCACGTAGGGCATTTTGATCACCAGACTTAGCGACCACCGTTGGATCATCTGTGCTTTGCATCAAACGGTTGTCCTTAAGTCGCTTAACAAATGAGCATCCCCTTAAATCCTCCTGCGACATCCCGACTGAGGACTAATCGCAAAGTCTGAGAACCAAGACAAAATATTCCTTATGGTTCAGAGACTACGCGACAAAGTGAAAAGCGAAGTCGGGAAAGAAAAGAGAATATTCGCTGAGGCTCTTGCGGTTACCCAAATGACTAAGAGGGTTCCATTTTTCACAAAGGCTTATGACATGGATCTGGTGACCTCGCGACTGAAGAGAAAATCTAAGTCGAAAGACGCAGAAGGAATATTCTAATGTGTTCACAGACTACGCGACAAAGTGGAACGCAGAGTCAGGAGAAGAAAAGGCATATTCGCCCAGGCTGAAGTGATCACGTGACTTGGAAATTAAGCACATGCTCTTAGTGATGGGAAAAGTAACTGCGAAACATAAGAGCCAAGACTTAGGGTTTTTCAGGGGTTCTAAGGGTTAGAGCAAAGTGCACAAGGGTGGAAAAATTGGGAAACATTTTTGGCAACTTCTGCGGGATGTCAGCCTGCTAGACATTTGATCAGTGGCCTTGCATACCCATTGGGCATGGAGTCACTCTGAACACAAAACCTTGACAACAACAAAACTTGTGCGCGTGCAGTTCTTGGAAAACAGGAAACTATGCTAGAAAGTAGGGAGAAAAAAAAGGGAAATATTTACAAGAGGACAAGGACTTACAGAGAAGGACTAATCTCAAAGCATGGTTTAAAATGGAAAC